>JTDE01000839.1:30720-41768 GCA_014338405.1 Paragonimus skrjabini miyazakii
TGTTCATGAGGTTTATCGACGTGACGGAAAACTAGTTATATCGAAAGTGAAAAGCTCCTTCGGAACATGCCTGCTTACAGCATGCCTTCATAGCTTCGGCGATTTGTTCCCAATGTTTGTTAGGATCCTTCATCTGACTCGAACTAGACAACTTGTTAACCAACACCACTCGGTGAGCGTTCTTCACATCCTAATTGCCCGACTGCCAATTAATCACCTTCAGTTACAACCTGTCAACGGACCTCTTCTTGGATTGAGAGTTACAAACGCGTGTGGCGAAGGCTATAAATACATCGGACGTCATAATAGACGTGTTCACAGGGATCGCAGTTTCAAGATACAAGTCGGCTGAGAGGTGGGGAATTCGCAATCTTACTAGCTTACCATCTGGTTTTCTGGCAATGACCGATTAGATTGTGAGAAATTTCTACTCACACACCCTCTGGTATAATTCCTTTTAGTTTACGGTATATAATGGATGTATTTGAGTAAAACCGCAAGTGGTGCAGTGTAAGTCATCCTTTTTTTTATCCACTGCAAGGGGCAGCAAAATTGTCTCGGGCGTTCATCACTTCTAGTGATGTTCGTCAAGGGTGTCCAATTTACCCCTTCTTGTTCAATTTTATCATGGACTATATTCTGGAGGGTGCACTTGAGGAGTCCAGTGAACTTGGTGCTGAGTTTCTTCCTGGCGCTAGATTGACCGAGTTGGAGTATGCGGGCGACATTGTCTTACTTAGCCCCTCTGCCGAAAACATGCAGACCATGCTGAACAAGGTGAGTGACCGGGCTGGTTTGTATGGAATGCGCTTTGCACCTTTAATGTGAAAAGTGCTGTTTCGAGACTGGGGCAGTTCCACTCCTACTTTCTCCATTGCAGGTAATCCGCTTGAGACTGTGGACAGTTTCATATACCTGGGTAATACTATCTCGTCAGCTTGTAATATTGCTGATGAGATATCAGCGAGGATAGCAATGGTACGAGTTGCATTTGGCAAAGTGCGTCATCTGTGGTGTCGAAAAGACCTTCGGTTGTCACTGAAAGGAATGGTGTATAATGCTTGCGTGCGTTCCATTGTGCTCTATGGTTCAGAAACGTGGTCTGTTCACGAGGAAGATATGAACAGGCTTGCTGTGTTTGACCATTGTTGTCCCCGCCACTTTGCCCACATTAAGTGGACTGATCGCGTGAGCAATGTGGCAGTTTGCCTGCGCGTATTACGGAACGTTGGGGATGCGCGATCAATTGGTGAACTAATCACGTTGCACAGTTTGCGATGGTTGTGTCACGTACTCCGTATGTTATCTGATCGTTTATCTTACCGGAAATTATATACTGAGACCACCAACAGTTGAGTGAA
The DNA here is from genome assembly GCA_014338405.1 of Paragonimus skrjabini miyazakii. Classification (NCBI taxonomy): domain Eukaryota; kingdom Metazoa; phylum Platyhelminthes; class Trematoda; order Plagiorchiida; family Troglotrematidae; genus Paragonimus; species Paragonimus skrjabini miyazakii. Next base: position 32,082 of record JTDE01000839.1, read on the forward strand.
ACCACATGTTGGTCTAGCAACAACTTGCTCACGAAATATGAAGACCCTGACTGCTCCATTGAGCAAAGTGGGTAGGTGTCGCCTGCCTGGATGGGGTCCTCGTGATCACTCGAACCGCTGGTTGGAGACGCTATCCGAGATGGCGATGTGTTGCAGTCAATGGCGTACCTGCATCCATACCATTTCTATTACTTCCGCTTAGACCTCTTTTATTAATTTTCAGCCTTCTTAGTGGCGTTTTCTTCTAGGATATTCCACGCCACTGTTGGGATGAGCGGTGGCCCGAGCCACATCAACTTTTGGTCATGCACATGGCTGCCAGGATGATGATGATCATGATGATCATGATGATGATGATGATGTAACTGAAGTGACAGGGTTCTGCGCAGATATTCACAGTCTCATCACTAGTGTGTATTTCAAGTGCAGATACAGCACATCTGCTAAGAGGTAGCATGCAGTCAAGCATTCGTGATTCTGTCCGTTTTTATCGTCTCATGTATAAACCCAACATGGTTTCACATGGTTGCATGTTTGCAAATGTCTTTAAAGTGCAACTGGACCAGATCAACAAAATCCCCGAGGGATAACTTCTAAGCCATGAGGATAAGTTGTAACAAAAACTGTTGAATTAGTTATAACGTGGAAGCAGATGCGAATACAGACTATAAAAGACATTAGTTTGGAATTTTGGCGGAGAAATCACATTCTTGAGGAAAGGGCATCTAAAATTTTAACGAATAGGGAAGTGACAGGCTACTAGTGTCCAGATCTTCAAAACACCGTGTAATGCTTTGCTAAGTAACCAGAGATCAATGTTTCTACTGATGGGAACAACAAATGCCAATGCGTTTATCTGTTTCAAACACAATGATGGTTTCGTCCCTGATAATTTATTGTGTGTACACTGCATACTTACCAGCCCTAGACGGTCAACACACTTGTGACTACAATATGCACAACGGCTGTTAAACGGACTTGTCAAAGTCGACAGCGCCAATATTTTACTTGGTTAGCTGGCTCTAAGATTCGCAAAGCCGTTACCGCGGAAAACTTTGCACATCTGAATTGCACCACCCAAGATGACGCGGTTTGAATATGAGGTCCCTAAGAATACCAACTATATGGTAAGGCAAGAATCTGTCCACTGGTCTGTTTAAACTTGTGCGCTATTTCGCTTCATGTCGTAATAATGTGACAAAACACCCTGGCTGCACCGTTCATGCTTGAGTTAGTAAGTTTAAGATAACTACATTGCACTTATAAATCTTTTAACATTTTGCAACAAGCTGTAAAGATTAAATCCGCCTTCCAGCTGCGGTCTTACTAGCGTTTTGTCGGTAATCGGCAAAGACACGATGAAAGGGAAATAGCATCCAGCTTTTCTTCATAGTCTTTTCAACTTTGTAGGTCGCTCTCCTGAGTGAGCTTCATGACAGCCCTGCAGACTGGAGGTGAGTTTGTGCCTTAGTTCTTGAAAGTTATTATCGCGTTCAACTAGCTCGAAGTGGTTCATAACGTTCGTACAAGAGCCAAAAATCAACCTTCTAACTCAATGCAATATTCACTCAAAACATATCTGAACACCAGACCCATATAACTGTTGAACTTTTCCGGTACACATAACGGTCTAAGTTTAAATTATTTTATGGTTAGTATTTACAAACGTATCTGAATGTTTGCCTGCGAGTGCAGCCTTCTTCAGCCTTCTTTCTGTCCTTTGAAAGGTGCCATAAGTGGTAGTCTTTTGAGATATGTGGAACTGTGTATGGGCCTGAGCTTGCTCTTATGCGACCAGTGCTTAAAATTGTGCTGGCAAACACCAACCGGTATAAATGAACCAAGCGTCAATTGTTTGGCTGATTTACTTGGAAACATTTGTGATCTGTTTTTGTTTCATTTTCTCGCCAAATGTGATGTCAAAATTCCAAAACGGGATGTTTGGGTGGAAAGGTTTTCTTTTAACGAACACAATAATCTGTGTTAGAATGAATTGACGCAAATCCGAACACTCATCTATCGGTGGGTATAGAATGGATTGCTGACCTGAGTTGGTCTGTTTACGTAGATACCTAACACTTTAAGTGTGCCCACGTGCAACAAATTCTGTGTTCATTCAAATTCATCGCCATACACCGGTTACCAAGCCATAATGCAAATTAGCCAGGATTTTCATTTCTGAATTAAATTTCTTCTTGTGCGTTGAGCAAATTCCCCGACGATTTGTACAGCACACTACATTTCTAGTGATATCACTTCTTCAAACGTTAAGACTGGCAAAATATTTCGTTTCATTGCCCGAAGCATACTTGATACATAACAATCTCATGGTAGGTGGACTGAATCACATGTCTTAAAACAGCAATACTTCACAAGAACCGGCGTACCAATTCTTACATTGAGCAAGACAAATGGGTTTGTTTTTGTTGTACACAAGTTTCCAGGTAGACAACCTTCAAATTAACAAATATTTAGCTTTTTTTTACCAACTATATTAAGCTGACACTTAAAATTGTAATGCTAAACAATCAGCCAAACAAACCGGGCCAATGGAGAGTAATCTTCTGGCTATACATCCCAGAGGTCTGCTGTTTTATGTACATTCTTGCACGACTGGACATCCACATGCATACCAGATGCCGTAAGCTCTACTGGTCAATCATTTGAATGTTTCATGATTTTTCGTGTTAGTAAACACTGTTTCAGCATGTAAAGCCTTTCAACAGGTAGGTAACTTTTGCAACTCTCGAATGAATTCTTGTATGTTGTCTTTCTACAGTTTGAGGCTTCCATTGTAATTCAGCTATATTTCGCGGCTGTTCAGTTGTCACATAGGTTTGCAGCTGCATAATGTAGTTGTTCGATTGGGCCGCATGAATTATTAGTCGTCAATGGAATTCTTCGTTATTACAATACAACGTCTAGCCTTCGTTGTTTTGTTTTAGATCGGTAAACTTTTTGACATAGAAAAGGCAGAGTTGAGTGCATGCAGACAGTAGAATTTTTACACAAAATGAAGATTTTAAGTCGCCTTTGGTTGTGTGTACTTTACTGGAGGTAAGCACTTTTGAGAGCACAGCAGTTTAATTTATCCGCATCGTATATAAACGACAATTATGCGTTGTGGAACTCACGCATTTCAGTTGGAGTCGCAGTCAAGTGAACGGGCTTCATGTGAAGGCTGCATTTGCTAATGCGTCATAGAACCCACATTTTTCTAGTGTTTATTTTACTGAAGTCGGTAAAAGCAACAACAGAATAATATCACTTGACATGGCCTATTCTGACCGTTGTACCGGAAAAGCTGACGAAAATCACCTTCGTTGGACCGTTAACACATACTTCTTTTACCTCTTAATCTGGTACTAGCACAACGAATAAGCAAGTATGACGTGAAAAAGCCACCGTTTGACACAAGCAAGTGTCAGCGGATGTGTCCATACCCATCTGAATCAGTATGGTAAGTTAATGGTTGTGCTTTATGTAAGATGAAAGAACAGACGTTTTGCCCATCGCCTGGGACTGAACGCTTTCAGTTCCACCACACTGTGCCGTACAATCTGGATAGGTTAAAGAAAGACGAGACCTTATTTTATGCGCAAACGCATTAGGGTGCATGAGATAAAGGTAAGTGAGTTTAGAGGTCAAGATGAATTGTCGTTCGTTCCCCGATTAAGCAATATCCACACATAAGCACGTGCTTTGATTTCATTCAAGCAGACGTCTCTGCAAAAGCTCCACGGTGGACAATGTTAAGCTGATCTTGAGTATTAGTGGGATATATGGAGAACCTGTTTTTGCGGGTTGAAGCAAATGGAATCTCGGTTGGATGGGGTAGCCAAACAAGAATCTAAATGGGTATGCGATATTTGGTAGCGGGAAGGAGTACAGTCTAAATGACTCTACCGAGAGCAACTGATACTAGTGCAACTTTTAGTGGATTGGAATGTGCCTTTGAGTAAAGCACACCAGCAGTAGGCGACCATCATACAGGTCGACGCAGATAAAACTGCAGTTATAAGTGAAATAGCAAGTCTCCGTGGTGAAACACTGTCGAATCCTAATTTGACACATCAAATATTGCCATCTAACAAGCCACCTGTGCGGAGGAACATAATTTTCGTGCAAAATATTCCAGTGATATTCTAATATACACTACTTGCGTCATGAGAAGATGGCTCCTTCTTTATGAACTGCGTAAGTTAAACCAACATCTCTGCAATCTTGGTTTAAACCCAGTTGAGAACATCTGGGACATATTCGTTGATAATACCTGATACCTGGAACCCGTCTTGTCGATTAGAATGAAAGACTAACAGCACAATCGGAAAACGCTTTTTAGACCCAATTTTCAACAGACGTGAGCTTGATCAAAAACAGAACGTTTTTCAACTCTCAGACTTCGTAGAGCAGAGATGGGCAGTAAGTTGTGCAATCCGAACTTACCTAGACGATCTTTTCTGAACATCGATGGTTATTTGAATGATCTATTGTTGAAATATCACACTTCCCTTGCGCCACCATTTACACACCATACACTACTGGACAACAAAGCAACAACACGGCCAGCATTAGTACCCGTTTTTGTTTGTGTACACATGAGTAACGAGTTGATCCACCTTTGGGGAAGCATAATGCCACAACACTTTCTTGCATGCTGTTGTAAAGATTCGCAGGGTTCGCATTTTCCCCTTTGTAATGTGTGTGAAAGTGTTGAACAGACAAGCCAAACCAGGCAGTCAATGGTGTGAAATCAGTTGAAGGCTGATCGCTACTCCCCAACTGGCCGGGACGTGGTCACCTCGCAGTATCTGACACTTTCTCCTGGACGGTTTTAAATACAAGTGTACTTACATGGAAATTTTGTGGTCCAGACCGTTGGCGGTATGACGAAAGATAAACCTGCTTCTCTCAGCAGACAGGTTTACAACCCACACAGGTGTTTGTCCTGCTGGAATACCGATGCAGTCAGCGAACTGTAAATCTTGGAATTTCTGCAGGCAATTTACTCTCATCTGGCAGGACAACTCTTGACTGTAGGCCCCACCTCTCGCATTTCAATCGATTGCCAGACATGTTCCTCGTTTTCAATCGGTTCGGTGAATCAGGAAGAACCGCGTCAATTCGAATAGGCCAACTCAAATGATATATACATGGTCAGGCTAGAAAGGGTACCTGGACGAACAGATCATATTCCCAGCACAGTCATAAAAAATAGTATGCAGCGGGGAACTCGATTTTAGTTGTTCGTCATCAAGCTAAATACGCCACATTCATATCACAAATTTTACAGGGGAATCACTAAGGGGGTAAACAGGGAACGGGTGATTAATGAAGTCAGTCAATTTAGTGTTACACTGCAATCAGGTGCCCACTCAAACAATGGGTCTTGACAGACTAACAGGGTTGGGGTTGGCCAATACAGCTCCGAAGACTAAACAAAACGTTTCTGGGCGCACACGGGCGGGTTGTATAGGCAAATTCTGACAGTTCCAGCTGTGGACAGAATGCTACACTTCACTGTCCTCGACCATACATTTAGAAGAAATTATGCAAACGACAAAATTAGCCAAAACCGACGATAAAAAATTGGTTTGTCCACTGTGGTTGAGTGGATACTGAACTTACACATGTCTGAACGAGAGCAATGGACCTCCAGTACAAAACTTGTTAGTTTATGTCGGGGAAGTTGCCAGTTCCCCGAAAACATCGTGACCACGAGTGACAAAGTTCACCTGTGAGTGACCTTTACCTTTGCCATGGTCGTGCGCGGCTCCGGTCTTCACAATAGACCTACGCCCTCGTGACAATTGTTGTTGTCATCCCGACTACACACCTAGACTGTACTATCCAGACTTTTGTCTGGTCCATTCCCTATGACCTTGCTTGTTGTTAATCCCATACCTTATAAATACGAACGGGTTTGTGAACATGTCTTCGGATTGAGTGACATAAAGTAGCTCTGTCCGGAGGTCAGTCTTTTCTCTGTGTTCGTTCGTTATCCTCAAGTGGTTGGGTTGGCCGGGAAGATACGTGTTAATCGTGCATACTTCTTAATCAGTCGTTCAGAACCGTTGAATGTCGTTCCGTTATCTACCGTTTCACTAACCGTTATTCTGTTGTAGGCAGTATACTCAAGACACAACAGTTTATCTATCAATTTGCCGAAAATGAGAGCTGAAAACCATCTTCTTCATGTTTTCGAACTACCCTGGAGTTGTTCATATTCGAGTTAGGCTTATATGAATCCACCTTCGGACAAACAATCATAAATACTTCGGATTTCGAATAGTGTCATTCGATGACTCAAATCAATAAATGAATTAACATCACATACCCATCATTAACAAACGTGTGATTTGTCTAAAATCAAAAACATGAGTTACTTAATAAAATGGAAAGTATTAGCGATCAGTTATAGTTAGGCCCATATTGGGCAAAGAATGATGCAACTTAAACCTCACTCGTGTACAATCACGAGTATTCCACTCTGACAGGTGCTACAGTCAGTCCCTGTAGAAAATATGCACTGAACTAGGAATCTGCCTTTGCTGGAACTCGTCAGCAGTCAACATCCTCGCCATGACTGAAATTTGAAATCTAATGCATGTCCTCAAGAAATCAAACCAAATTAATAACATACCCTGTGCACAACGAGAGCTGCATCTAGGGCCTTTTGATATACACATATCTTTAGCAAAATAGAAGAAAAGTAACCTGAGTCAGAAATAATACGTGTAACCATGAATCTCGTGAAAAGTGAAGGAAACGGTCGTAGTCGGTATCAACTGCAAAAATACCTTATTCGTTTAACTATAAGGTTACTACAACAGTAGGAATTCTGGGCTGAAAACAATTCAGACTAAATAGGAAATAACAGTTAAATAGTAAATAAATATTTGTATCGGGATCTAGTGGAAGATATAGACGTACATTTAGTAAGATCCAAATAATAGGTTGACTTGTGTTAGATAGGACTATTGTTGAAAAGCGTTCACACATTGTGAAATGATGAGATGTGATAAAATCAACTAACTGGTTATGGAAACTTTTAATGGAATGGGAGTGATGGTTTAGAGATACCAAGAAACTGCAAAGTTCTTCGACAGAAAGCCGAGGGAAACAAAAGGTGAACAAGATATCCGAGGACAGCATGCAGGCTTTAATGAATCGACTAACCAAGGGGGGTGAAATGCAGAGAGAACCTAAGCGCCGGATATAAAGCGAAAGTCTTTAGACTAATGAAAACATGGGTAACGTGACCACAACATGTTGTTACTCAAATTAATCCCACAGATGATTAGCAGAAAGCAAAAATGGTAAGGGTTCCTTAGTTACAAGAAGAAAAGAGTATGCGTTAACAGGTTTTTCACATTGACTCATTCTCAAGACGAAGACAAAATGTCAACATATTTACACGTGTTAAGAGGTAAACTATGTGACGGACCAATTTGCTAGTTCGAATCGACTGCTAAACAGAGTAGGAAGAGAAATCCACTCGAGTGTTTGATTCCCAACACCACATAATCTGCATATTTGGACACAAGTTTGTGATTGTTTATTGTTGTGGATGTAATACAAGGTGAAATTAGATATAGGAGAGAACTGTCTTTTGTAGAGCTCTAGGGCTAGTGATGCGTACCACTGAACCCTGAGGAACGGACTGTTTAAACTGGCTTTGAGTCGTAAAGTAATCGCACGAAGATAAAGTCTAATCTCCAGATTCCATGAGACATTTAATTATCTTGTCTGTATCAACTCCTCCAAGCCCATTCTTATAATCTAACAAACACATCTGAACGGTTCTTGATTCCCACTCAAGTGGTGACAATGGAATGAACTGGACAAGCGAGACTATCCAAAGCTGATTGTAGGTGACGATGAGCAAACTGACTGGATTCCTTGATATTCACCTGGGCTTTCAGTAAGACAAAAATGGTCTCTTTAAAAACTTTCAATATTGCAAATCTTCAAGAAGCCAAACGAACGTCATTCGCTTCTTTTTTAAGAAACTGATGTAATGTTTACTGTCTTTCAACAGTCAAAATATTAGCATTGTCTGGAATTCTGAGTCAGTAACCCAGTTAAAAGTTGATATAAATATTCTGCACATTCTTTAAAGTCGGTCGGTGACAGTGTGGTTGATTATCAAACCGGAGGTTCGAGTATTCCAACACTCGGCGGAATACCACAGCGCGGGAAGAGGTGCGTCCAAAAACCAACAGCCATTGGATCGGGGACAGCATGGGCGATCGGGTGAGTCATCACTCAGCTGGATCGGACCAACGGACGAGACATAACAAGCAAAATGGGATGGACAACAGGTTCGGAGGAGCGATTATTCCAACACCCGGAGGAATATCTCGACAGGGTTGTAGAATATGGTCAAAGCCCACAGTGGATAGATTGCGGACATCACGAGCGACCGGATGATCCATTGCTCAGCAAGATCGGACCAACGGACAAGGAGTGGCAGGTGGAAAACCCCTCGATAGAAGGCGTTGATCACACATATAAACCAGGTGGAAGTGCACGCGACTTGTGAGCGGAAACCTTGTTAATTCTGGAGTTCTAATTCATAAACGCAAGTGCGTGCGTAGTATGGCAACCAGCGAGTTGGACAATGCAGATTATGCATCACTGGACGTCTTTTCGCTACAACAGGTCCCCAAATCCGCTTGCTTTGACGGATTTTAACTGGATAAGTTCCTTGAAAATAATTGAGCCGTTAATTGGAGAAGAGAAGTCAGTGAAAAGAGACAGAGGTTTGGAAGGATTTGTATGATGTTCTATCAAAATTATGATTAGACTGTTCGTCGTCAACACCCGGTTTATTGACAAGAGTGTCCAATCCATTCATCTCTTTCATGATTTTCCAGATCCCCCAGCATCTTTCGTCACCCACTATTGTGTTGATGTATACAGGACTCAGACTATGTAACTCACATGTCGACTGATCACAACGGATAGACGAATCGTCATGAACAAAAAGCACGAGTCGGTTGAAGATAGTATTTCCCTTATCCTATCTCAGCTGTCAAGCAGAGACCGCTGACCTCTGATTCTGCGATCCCCACAACGAGTAATGAACCTGTGGCGTGTCTTATTGTAAACTATGGGAAGAAGCTTCACAGTGGAGCGTTCAGAGGTACCAACTGGAGCGAGTTTACGAACTGTGGGTAGTTGCGTCTTGGTAGGAAAGAAACAGATGTTTTAACCAATGGGTGACTGACCTCACGTCAAACATAAACAAACTGGCATATCTGACTATTCAGCTGCATTTATTTGGGAGAAATTTCAACCGCTTCGTTAGAAGACAGCAATTATCTTATTAACACTGATAAATGAAATTTACTAATTGGCAGCTGTGATGAATCTTCGGATATGGTGATTTGGTTTTATCTAATGTAAAGTCGATGGAACAGTGATCAACTTGATATAATCATCAGAACGTGAACCAAAGTTCAAGTGCAGGTTTTTGTGAGATTACGCAGTGCTAATATGCTATAACGAGCAAAAAGCTTTAGTCTATCAACTTATTGTAGAAAGAACATGAACGGGGAGTCTGTATGAATGCGAAAACTATTACGAATTGACCAGGTGATGTTGACTAACTCCAAAAAGCTGATCGTTAATAGAATAGTAGTTAATTTTGAGCGTATAAGGTAGACTGTTTATGGGTAACCA
>JTDE01000839.1:50542-61395 GCA_014338405.1 Paragonimus skrjabini miyazakii
ACATGCAGACCATGCTGAACAAGGTGAGTGACCGGGCTGGTTTGTATGGAATGCGCTTCGCACCTTCAAAATGTAAAATGCCCCTCCAAGACTGGGGCACTTCAACTTCTACTTTCTCCATTGCAGGTAATCCGCTTAAGACTGTGGACAGTTTCATATACCTGGGTAATGCTATCTCGTTAGCTTGTAATATTGCTGATGAAATATCAGCGAGGATAGCAATGGTACGAGTTGCATTTGGCAAAGTGCGTCATCTGTGGCGTCTATTGGCGTTCGGTTGTCATTGAAAGGAAGGGTGTGTAATGCTTGTGTACGTTCCATTTTGCTCTACGGTTCAGAAACGTGGCCTGTTCACCAAGAAGATATCAACAGGCTTGCTGTGTTTGACCATCGTTGTCTCCGCCAATTGGCCCATATTAAGTGGACTGATCGTGTGAGCAATGTGGCAGTTCGCCGACGCATAGTCCGGAACGCTCGGCATGCGCCATCAACTGGTCAACTACTCACGGTGCATAGCTTGCGACGGTTAGGTCACGTACTCCGTATGTCATCTGATCGTTTACCGTACCGGGCATTATATACCGAGATCACCAACAGTTGGGTTAAATTACATGGTGGTCAAGCAACAACGTGCTCACAAAATATGAAGACTTTGACTGCCCCCCTGAGCAAAGTCGGTAGATCTCGCCTGCCTGGATGGTGTCCTCGTGATCACTCAAACTGCTGGTTGGAGACGCTATTCGAGATGGCGATGTGTCGCAGTCAATGGCGTACCTGTATCCATACCATTTCCGCTTCTTCCTTTTAGTCTTCTCTCAATAATTTTCAACCTTCTTAGCAACGTGTTCTTCCAGGACATTCCAGGTCACTGTTGGGGTGATCGGCGGCCCGGGCCACATCATCTTTTGATCAGGCTCATGGCTGCTATAATGGTTGTAATGAATTAGCCATCCTACACTTAAATGGCGGCCGATTAGACGTACTATTTTCGTATGCATGTCTCGAGTCTGACCCTTAGCTCATAGCTGTCCTACGATCGTCAAAAATATCCTCAAGTGGCTGACTTGGAAAGTATTTTCACTGTCAGCGCCTCCGAATTATTCGGTAAAAATGAAAGTAGAGTCCAGTTATGGGGTTGTGTAGAACGATGTTTTAATAATTTCGTTTATCTCAATGCGATTTAACTGGATGCACGCTTGGTTCGTAGCACGAATCTTCCCCTCTTCTATCTAGTTCTACCCAGAGCAAAATTGTTTTCTGACTGTTGCCTTGTGAGTGAACATTAAGGGACATTTTTCTCAGTTTGACTGTCGACCCTAGTAGTCGATACTCACAGAAACTGGCCATGAGTTTGACCGTTCTTTCAGCCAGGGGGAAAGTTATAACCGTTAACAATAACCCCAGACAGTTGTTTCTGTTAATCAGTTTATTACAGTGGAGTAACCGTTTTTAAAAAGAAAGTTGAAGATCATCTATGTTGCCGGTGCCCGTTAGCTTTTTTTCCAATCTGACTGTGTTCCACTACTTCATCAGTAATCTTCCACAAGTGAACAGTCATTTACACAAAACTTCAACTTCATACGCTTTGGTACACATCCTCATTCAAACCTGTCATAAGTAGACACCAGATAATTTCGGATAGCTGAGGCGGTATGGAAAATTAAATGGTGTTTTGCTTCCTACTTTACACGGTTGGTTAGGTTTTTATCCCGAACCACAAAGGTGATACAGAGCATTTTTATTTGAGTTACTCTATCCCAAGAATTTGCCCATGATCTCGTCGCCGGTAAATACGTAGGATTTGTCCAAATTGTTCATTTTCACCAGGAATCAACGAGTCTGTTAATTAAATGTACTATCCATTGAGTAAAGTTTGAAAAATATTTGTGATCTTGCTAACTTAATCCTACTTCATTTACTTGTGTTTATTACTTTAGAGTTTAGATATTTTGTTCCCCCCGCATATCTGCATAATATAAAATTGTGGGCGACGTTTTTCCATCGTTTGACCGCTTCTAGTTACCAACTCTGCTCACTGAATAAACAGAGAAAGTGAGTTAGAAACTTTAAATGCGTGGCATGTTTAGAAAAGCAAAATAGATGGATATTAACGCAATTGCCATCAACTTCTGTCTCGATAAATTATTACTATTATCACCGTTACTTCAGTTCTCAAGAAGAAGGCAATTTTTAGAGACCTTCAAAATATTTACTTGTTTTGTGATCAGTCATTCAGTTGCACCAGTCATAAAGATTACGAAACAGCTCATTGAATTGCAACATGTTAAATGAGGTCGTGACATAGTCACTGTTATTTCTTGTTGAACATCAAGTGCAAAACAGTAAATATGGACGGCACAAATGACGCTGACTTTTACAGGCTCAGCGGGTGTAAACGTAGTGTAGCGGAAAAGCGTCCAACAAACCACAATCTTTATTGTCCAACTCGCTGATTGCCATACTACGCACGCACTTGCGTTTATGAATCAGAATTTCAGAATTAACAAGGTTTCCGCTCACAAGTCGCGTGCACTTCCACCTGGTTTATATGTGTGACCAACGCCTTCTATCGAGGTGTTTTCCGCCTGCCACTCCTTATCCGTTGGTCCGATCTCGTTGAGCAATTGCTCATCCGGTCGCTCGTGATGTCCGCAATCTATCCACTGTGGGCTTTGATCATATTCTACAACCCTGTCGAGATATTTCTCCGGGTGTTGGAATAATTGCGCCTCTGAACCTGTTGTCCATCCCATTATGCCTGCTATGTCTCGTCTGTTGGTCCGATCCAGCTGAGTGATGACTCACCCAGTTGCCCATGCTGTCCCCGATCCACTGGCTGTTGGTTTTTGGACGCACCTCTTCCCGCGCTGAGATATTCCGCCGAGTGTTGGAATACTCGCACCTCCGGCCTGATAATCCACTACAGTATGATTATCTTGGTAGCAAAAGCAAGCGGTCTGAAAGTGAACCTACAAACCAACTGAACCGTAAATAATTCTCACTACTAATCCCAGGGTAAGAAGTGAGTACCGATTAAAGATTTTTAACTACTCAGATCAAACCACCGACGACTGATAAATAGAGCATCAGACTGCTTCAAAATCTGTTAGTTATGGGCATTTCTTAGGAGAGTGAATGTCACCGTAATGACGAAACTACGACGTGATTGTCAAGTGTCTTTCGACTGGGACTAGTTCGTTGATGACCTGATGAACCGAGCATGAGCGTTTCAAGATCATATCTAGGTACTTTACGGTTACACTCATTTAGCTCGTTACTCATACACTGTTAGCATAGTGTCCATGAGTTGGAGCCCAAAGGGGAATCACGAGTACTGGGGGTGGTTAGGAATATTATAACTCTGTTCACCGTCAGCAAATCACTTCTGGTGGCCGCATATAATTGTAGCTTTATTATATTCATTTGCCTAACCCTTAGTTTCAAACTTCTGTACTTTTCACGACCTAACAAACAATGTGAGAAACCTTCTTTGTCTAAACGTAAGAGAAGGTGGCTCACTACCTTTCGTGTTTCGTCTGGAATTCACACTAAAATTATTTGACAAATTTGAGAAAGATTGCTTTTCTGCCTTTATAAACCCAAAAGGCTGATTCAAATGTAATACGAACTTTAACACGAACTGTTTACTAGTTTTTGACGCAAAGTTCACTTGTTAATGCCTGGGAGGAAATGACAGCTGAACCAAATGTTTCATAAAACTAAACTTGGTATATTGGTTGTTTACTCACGGCTTACTCTCGTATGCACAGTTAGAACTCAAAGCTTTCTCAAGGTTCATTAATGTCTACGTCAAACAAAACGAATGTAGCAAGCTCTGCAATAAATATGTGCGCAGATAATATCAAACAACTCAAAGTTAATTGCCAGGCTAGTTAGTTTAACGATTTTCTGCTGTTGGTCAACAATCAAAGCGGACTGGGATAAAACGAGCTGTAGGAAAGAATCAATAATTATGGTAGTCGTAAGTATCATGGCCTCTCATTCATTTGGTATACGGATAAGACAATATGTAACCGACTCAAAGTAGTCCAGTGACTAAATATAGTCATGTATAGACTAATACACAAGGTGGAAGATTCTATTCACCGAAGTAAACACGAGTATTTCACAAAATCGTGAGTAGGTTTGATAAAACACAATGAGTGTGAATGATTCCCTCGTTTAATACTATACGAAGTGCATCAAACTGGAATACGCTCCATCGATTAACACATGATTCGTGATTGTTCAGGTGTTCAGTAACGATTTCGGCAGATGTTCTATCACCACGACTGATAAGCGAAGATTTAACCTAAACAAGCATCCTTAGCCTCTCCAGTTAGTGAGTAGTCGACTAAGTAAGTTATACAGCTAGACACCATGTTTTTTGGAGCTAAATTGGGATTGCCACATAAGACAGGTAAGACATTTTTAGCTGAGTCTACATTTCAATAACCCCGAACTTTTAACTGAAAACTCGTTACACGGCAGAGCGAACGAAACACACACGATACGTTAGTAGACTAAATGAAACCAACATGGAGTATTTTTCTCACACTGGAATTGATCTTCATAGACTCGTTGCACTGCCAAATTACACAATGCATACGAAAACTTTCATGGCTGCCTCCAATCATGCGATCGGCGTAACTGGTTTCATGACAGTAGGCACTGAATTACACAAGATCAACATTACTGGTTGCGATCACTTTATATCCTACATGTAAGCATACTACTGGAATACAATCGAAAGATACGTGACTTGGCAACACCAGTATAAGATATGTGACGTTTGACAGTCTTTTGGGGAATAAACCAACAAATATATCAGTTTCGAGGTTACGAAATCCACGTAGTAGTTTACATGCGGCACCTTCTTTTCTCTGTTAGTTACTGCATTTGACACTTTGTTTTATCAATGTAACAGTGCAACAAACACGGCTATGGATAATCCGTCGTTTGATGATGTAAGAAGTAACAACTATGTCACAGCCTTGCTTGAATGACATGCCGCTATCAGGTAAAACGCACATACTCATAGTGTGCTCTGTCTTATATACGTTGGCGGTAGTGCAACACTCATGGGTATTCAGCCTAGAAGTGTGATACAACAATCTTTTCAACTATATGTCAAGCCCATCCAAAGCTAGACACAGTTTACCTACAAATGGATTTTGACTTCGCCAAATACTGAATCTGTTGTAAATCTCTTCGTTTCCGGATAAAGGGTTTTAATTTACGAGTCTTAGATTCCATCATCATATATAACCACGAAGTGACAATAAGCTTTGAATCTAACAGTCAACTTCGTTATCGTGAAGTCGATAGGTTGCACCGTTTTTATGCCATATAACTCAGAAAAGCTTTCGAATGAATAATGATATTAACATTTGAAACATTGAGTTCTCTTTATCCAATTCATCAAGACGACCTGAAGACATACATTACAAGATGTAAGCATTTTGTTTATTCTCGTCAGTTGATTACACAACACACTCAGCTATATAGATTTAAAACACAGCGACAAAACAGTGAAATGAACGACCGTCAGATAGATGCAATCAAAAGGTATAATCAACTTGTGGGAATGAACAAAATGTTCACATCTCGTAATGTATATCTTCTTGCCGTCTTGATGAACACTGACATTGGTTAACGATTATTTCTCCGACCAATTTTGTGGAAAAGATTTCTGAACCACGTATCTCAAAATGTTCAGTTTTCATGGGGTTTCACCAATGGTTTGAATTAATCTTGTATTTATTTCCCAGTTGAACATTAACAGTTGGCAGACGGTGGTATCTGAGAGAAGCATTTGATGCTCTGTGCAAAATGCTTCCGCTAAGTCCGTTGGTCAGTTGAATGGCGAAAATACTAAAGTTTATCAATGACTAAAAATAAAATTTATAACGAAAGACGATGAGATACCGCTTCTTTGAAGTGTAGAGTCAGGAAGGCGAAACGAGCATTTTTGTTCTGGCTATAACACCTCTACATCGCTGATGAATAGTAGGGGATTTTGGTTTTCATATGGATTGAACATTACCCACAACTGATAGTAGCTGTCGCATTCCTATAGAATTTTCAGTCGAGTTTCGCTCTCATTAGAGCTGGTCAGTAGTGCATATCCTCGCCACGACCGGAACTAGCATTCCGGCCACACTGTCATAAGGCAGCCTTGTTGACTTCTGCATCGATTTCACTTAATCGTTCTAAAAATGTAGTTTCCAGACGTAACCGTCTTCGTTCGTGCGTTGGTGAGCAAAATCCGTTTAAAGATACATACACTCATGAGTGTGTTTAGACTAGCAACCGACACTCACGTAACTAGACGAAACGAACTGAAACATGGTATCCTACCGTGAGGTGCAGTTGAGCATAAATGTGTCATATTCTAGTGAAGGAAGTTTGCTTAAAGTGAATCACACGCATATTCATCAGTCGCCTGTTATTAAAAGCAAAAGGTAGGCGTTACGGCAGAAGTGTTGTTTCTTGTTGTTTCTCATACTATAGTCAAACACTATCACCAGATACTTATTACATATCAATTTATTACTGCTACAATGTTATGGAGATATAAGACGAACGAAATTAATGAAATTCAGTTAACATGTGCCAAACACGCTAGTTCACAATATTTGTCGCTGTCAACGAAAGCTGACAACAAGTGTGGTTAATTACAAAGTGAACACCAATCACACTTGATCACAGCGTTCGCATTTAGGTAAGTCTTTTGGCTAGCCTACTTCGAGAAGAAGCATTAGACTTGATTGTGGTTAACTTCAAATCTCACCCTCTGCTCATCAAGATGGTCACAATAAGACACATCTTGTTATGATCCCATCGTAATCATAAACTGAAATGTGCTTTTGCGGTTGTTTCCAGAACCCAACTTTACCATCGACAAAGAAGCGTTGCTTACAGTTAGGCTATCGCAAAGGCCATTGATTGAGCACAATGAGCACGTAAAGGGTTTTCACTCTTTTTAGGACATTCTTTTTGATTATTCTATTCTGTTAACTTTCAAACATTGTATGTCACATGACGCATAGAACAAAACAGTTAGTTCGGCACCAAGGTAAGCTATCTTGTCATCATCAAAATGCGGATCAAGCAACTTCGTTTTACGGATGCACAAGCAAACACCTGTTTAACTTTCATAAAAACCAAACAACGGCAACTATGATCAAGTTAGAATAGAGCAACACAAATTAAGCTTTCTAAAATTTACATACTTTGGATTTGATTTGACGAAAAATAGACTTTAATTCTCAAAAGCTGGCTAACTCGTACGTGTTACTCCTCCAGTTGATAATGGAATAAACATTGAAAAATGAAGATAAGGATACAAAGTTGCTAATATTTCACGGAAATGAATAAAATAACGCTTGTTATCAGTTGTATTTGGATTTAAAGTTCCATGGAAGTCAGAATCTAGACAAACGACTTCTGTAAGTCAAATATTCAGTCAAGGGTGGAGAGGTTTGTCCATTTAAAATGATTTTTGATGAGCAGTCGGGGATTTTGTTAATTCCAAGGGGCTGAATGTGATAGCTGCGATCAATTGTGGGTGATGTTCAACTTAAAATTATTTTAATTGGAAAAACGTTACATTTTATTATCAACGAGTAAGTTCGCAGTTTTCATTAGTTAGAAGGAACTCGATTGTGAAAACTCGGCTTGATTCGAACCAGTTACAGAAACAGCACGCTGAAACACGGCAGTCCCTCTACCAGTTGAGTTAGCAAGCTACGCGTGATGCCTCGCAAATTTCCAAACTAGACTGTTTGGCTGTTGGGTAAAGCCTATGACAGCTTTAAATCAGTCAACTTTACATGACATACCGGAAGTGTCAGTCAGTGTGGGTACCTCAGACATGTCCACTTTAAGTTGTATATAGAACTATAAAAAGATGGAGATTGGGAAAACCACATCAGTCGTGCTCTGTTTAAAATATGGGACATCAGAGTTTAAGTGGTAAACTCCAATGGGCGGTCACATCTCTGAGTTCGTTTTCCAAAAGAACTCATTGTCTAACAAAAATCAGCACAATTGTGTGGAAATAAATCACGATCAACTGAACAGCACATTTATCACAAACTTTAAATATGTTGTATTTTTGTGTAAACAATTGCTCACCATTAAGAGTTAACCATTTCAAGATGTGTGCTTGTGTTGCATCTAGTGTATGAAGATGGTTGATGTTTGAGAAGAAAAAATCCGTGACTTTCTGTTTGCATCAAGCAAATAATATCTGTAAGGACAATATCAGCAAGCACACATTGTGCATGGTTATGAGCAAGTATGAAAATATAAAACACTGTCGAGTTTTAGCCTGTAGTATATTGTTTAGTCAACCAGATATCAAACTACTTAAGAGGCTGAATTGAACAGTTTCCTTAATGTTGTAAGTTGGAAAGTGTTTCGTGATAACTGTTTATTAAATCCGTCTCATCAGAAAAACAACAGAACAACCAAATCACGATTACAATTATATCTGTTAACTAACTGACAATTGGAGAAATAAGCATTAAGTTAAACAAACTCCAACTTGAACCTCGCTTGCAAATTGTGGTGATAACTCTCACACACCAGATTGTGAGGTATAATGCACACATTTGTAAAACATATAGTTGGTTTTCTAGTTTGTGATGTGAAATTTAGATTACATATATAGCTTTGTATTCCGTGCTATCACCTACACATTTTCTTTCATAAACCTAGCGTATGCTTTTACTTTGATGCAACCACTTGGTTAGTGTTTTAACCTTCTTCAGTCGTTCAGCCCACTACAACCCCTTTTCTTGCAATATCAGACGAGGAATAGGAGTATTTCCAGGTCGAGCAAACTGAAACCACTACCATTCAAAATAGTCGATTGTATAGTTTATGGTAAGAGTTTGCGCACATTTCCAGAGATGCGAATTATAGTCAGTGACACGCCTTGCTGAAAACACTTTTCTGGGGGATGACCCTAATTAAACTTAATGACAACCTCTTTTATCTGTGCTAATATCTGCTATTTGCAAGCATGCATACTGATAGAGGATTGAGCAGATGTTGTGAAATAACGCGCTGTTTATAAACCTAATCTTCATAATGCTTATTACCCAGCCAATCACCAATGGAGTATAAATTGGCGGGTTACCGACTGCATATATTACTGCAGTACGCAAACAATGGACGACTGATTTCCCTTTCGTTCTCTCATAACTTCACTTGTTAGTGTTTGTCTTTCGCCGTAACTCGTACGATGCGTTAATCAGCTCACCATGCCGTGCGTGAGAAGAATTAATGCAGCAAAAACCTATCTACATTATATTTGAGAAAGTCAGCTCGTGGTCTGTTGCTTGTTACTAAACAGTTTAGCTAGGTGTGATCGTGTGTGGCCAAGATAGTCCACCTTATGGTTCTATTGGAAAGGTTGATTTCTGAGTTTTACTGATTTTTACGGTTTGGGAGCGGCGCTCTTACTAATGTCTGGTATGGCTTGAATGCACGTGCCATTCGACAAAAGATGAGAAAAAAGATAGTTGCCTTAAACTTATGATCGCACTTAACTTGTGCGTTCCAACTTGAAGACGTCAGCACGCACCTAACAAAAACTGACCCTCAAAGGAAGCGCCTGGAATAAGCGAGTAAAAGCCAATAACTCGATAATTATTCCATCACTGTTGGTTTTGTTACAGTGGGATTGCAGTCGTTTCAAGAAAGGCCTACCAGACTGATTATTTCTTTAAGGGTAACGCATTGTTATTTGATGTCTCAAGTGATACAAACATATTTTGTCAATTCAGAATCAGTCGAGATATCCAAAGTAGAAGATGGTGCTCCAAAAGCTGTCGCGACTCAAATTGAAGTGTCTTGTTATAAAATAACCCGGAACGATTGGAGACAAATTTTTATTTCCAATTTTTTCTAATGATTTGAAAACGAACTCAAGTGGAACATGAACACGAAGACAACCAGATACACTTGGAACAAACCGGAAACTGTAACAGATCTCAAATGTTCACATTTTCTGTGCGTTCCATCTAACACTGCAAAGTGAAATTAGGCACAAGTTACCAAATTTCCTAGGATTACTGGGTTGCTTAGTGTTAATTTTTCTCAAAACACTAAAGTACACGAAGATCGATTTCAGTATGCTTGGCCTTTGCTTACTGTGGCATTTTTTGGAAACCGTACTCAGCAGATATGAAAACAGGACCTTAACTTTCGTGAAGAATATGTCTTTGTGTCGAAGGAAGTGATTCCGTACGTTAACACCATGCACTTGATGCCCAGAGTTAACAGTATTTTAAACCCTGGGATGTTAAAGACTACACTCTATTATATATATTTTTTATATACATATATAATATATATATATATTTAACTTCATGATTTTGTTATCAACTGTTTTAGCTGCGAATTCTTTATTTGTCCACACGTACAATTTTAACAGGACTGTTTTGATGAAACGGGTCACTGTTTTTAATTAATAAAATCAGTGGTGAAGATTCGAGAATTTTGTTTATTTCAAAACTGAACACCACCCACATTCGATCGCAACTGTCGCATTAAAATAATTTCAAGTTGAACATCACCCACTGTTGATCGCAGCTGTCGCATTCCCATAGACTCTCCAGTCGGCCCCTTTCGAAAAGAACATGCACTAGACTCGAGTTTCGCCCTCATTAGAGCACCACGTAAGTAGTGCATATCGCCGCCACTGCCGGGACTGGAACCACGGACATTCTGTTCATGAAGCAACCGTGTTTACCACTGCGCCATTGACCTCACGTTAGGCACGCTCATTCACTTTCGCTTTTTAATTCTGTCCATCCTAATCTTTCTGTTTCTCATGAAGA
>JTDE01000839.1:72400-85089 GCA_014338405.1 Paragonimus skrjabini miyazakii
CAAGACTGGGGCACTTCAACTTCAACTTTCTCCATTGCAGGTAATCCGCTTGAGACTGTGGACAGTTTCACATACCTGGGTAATACTATCTCGTTAGCTTGTAATATTGCTGATGAGATATCAGCGAGGATAGCAAAGGCACTAGTCGCATTTGCAAACTGCGTCATCTGTGGTGTCGAAAAGACGTTCGATTGTCACTGAAAGGAATGGTGTATAATGCTTGCGTACGTTCCATTGTGTTCTATGGTTCGGAAACGTGGCCAATTCACGAGGAATATATGAACAGGCTTGCTGTGTTCGACCATTGTTGTATCCGCCAATAAGTCTACATTAAGTGGACTGATCCCGTGAGCATTGCGGCCGTTTGCCTGCGCATATTCCGGAACGCTCGGGATGCGCGATAAATTCGTGAACTAATCACGGTGCACAGTTTGCGATGGTTGTGTCACGTACTCCGTATGTTATCTGATCGTTTATCTTACCGGAAATAATATACTGAGACCACCAACAGTTGGGTTAAACCACATGGTGATCTAGCAACAGCGTGCTCACGAAATGTGAAGACTTTGACTGCTCCACTGAGCAAAGTGGGTAGGTCTCGCCTGCCTGGATGGTGTCTTCGTGCTCACTCAAACCGCTGGTTGGAGACGCTATCCGAGATGGCAATGTGTCGCAGTCAATGGCGTACCTGCATCCATACCATTTCTTATACTTTCGCTTAGGCCTCTTTCATTAATTTTCAATCTTCTTCGTGGCGTTTCCTTCTAGCATATTGCACGTCACTGTTGAGGTCAGCGGCGGCCCGAGCCACCTCACCTTTTGGTCAGGCTCATGGCTGCTGTGATGACGTTGATGATGAGTATTGTATCTTGAAAATTTTGTCTGGTTTATTAATCCCAGCCTAAATCTTCTAATGTTAACTGGCCCAGTTAAAATGCACTAATACCTGGTCCTATGTTGGAAATTTTTCATCGCTCGCAGTATTCGCTTATCTCAATAGCTAAGATCCTGCTATTGGAGGATCTCTATCTTTGGTACCTTAGAATTAACCGTGGCATTTCTGTGCAAACTTATCATGTAGCGAACGAGAATTGACCAGCCGGACTACAATGCCCTTCACTAGTACATCCACCGGTCACCTTCCTTCGGCTTTGCCTGAGATACGGATATGCGGTGTAGCACAGTCAACATGTAGTTATCTACGTTCACTGGATTATTCTGGCTGCTCTCGCTGCAGCAAGCAAATTTTGTAGGAAAAAGAAGTACGTAGAATTTGCGAAACAACATTGTGAAATTCATTGGCCAGCGTGTTTTGATTTAATCATTTTGCAGCTAATAATGATTCAAAATGGACTCAGATGAACCAGATGAAGCCCTAGTTCAGATACTTGGTGCAATTGTTTATAAATATTTATGTGCTTTGTTGTGTTATACGCTAAACCTATTGTATATTAATGTGGTACACTGTGAATACTATTTTGTGCAGATATAAATCCCTATAAAAGGCTGACTTCAGGCATATCTGTTGACCGCTGATTTTCATAGTCCCTTCAGACACAATAGTGTTACTGTTATCACCGGTTGTATGGCCTACGAGCGCGTAAACGGAAATGGAATGACGATCACGGCGGATAGTAGCACGACGAATAACAGTAATGACAAAGAAGTACGCAGAATACTCGGTCAGTTAGTCCCTTCCAGGCCAACCCATCCACCCGAGGCTATCGCATGAACACAGGAAAAAGACTGGCCTGCAACCAGACCTTCTTATGTCACTCAGCCTGAAGGCAACATGGTCACAAACCCGTTTATATTTATAAGGTTTGGGATTAGCAACAAAGCAAGGTCAAAAGAATGGAACAGACCAAAGTCTAGACAGTACAGTCTAAGCGTTTAGTTGAGATGATAACAACAGCTGTCACGAGGGCTAAGGTCGATCGTAAAAATCGGAGTAGCGCACGACCATGACAAGGGTGAAGATCGCTCACAAGAGAACTTTATTAGTTTTCTGGTCACAGTATTTTCGGGGAACTGGTCGCTTCTCCGACACTTTCCTTAAGGAGATTGGCAGTAGCTGCTCCTCTTCGGGTCAACCTGAATGAGAGTCGGTTGTCGACGTTATCGACTGTTCCAACGTCTGGGAGGACGAATTGTTTTGACGGCTGACAGAAGTAAGGTTGACGCTTCAGGAAGCCCGAACATGTCCAGGATTAGGTAAACTAGTATACTTTTCTGGTTGTCATGAATTTCTTCATTGATACCATGTCGTGGCCGGTGTTGATTGCGATGGCGGACCTAAATGTCCCCCGCAACAGAAATCTCATAAAGCACCTTGCGTCGGCGTCTCGTTATCACACCTACTGCCCACTGATTTTGACCGGATCGATAATTGCGGGCGTGGACCGGTGATTAAACTGATAGCGGAGTGCGTTCGTCTGAATAAAATTGCTTCCGGTTCAATTGATTTGTCGGGATCATGTAGGTCAGCGTGGTTCGCAGTTTTCCACCCATATGGGCTTCGGCAGGAGATTGGTTACTGTTCACCAACTTTCTAGGTTTCCCGCGGTAGACGAGTGGAATTTGTTGTAAGCTTTCTTCAGACGCCCCCCCCTCTACGCGATTTGAGAAGGGCACGTGTGCGTATGTCAATGAAGCGTTTTCCCTGCCCGTTGGACTGCGGATGATGTGGAGGCGGCCGAGCCTGTTCAGTGACGTTGCGCCTGCAGATTTTTTTAAACTGACCCGACATGAATTGGGTACTATTGCCAGACACAATGGTTTCGGTGAGACTAAGCTGACTGAACGGTCGTCAAAGAGTGTTGGCAGTAGCAGTCATTGTTGTTGAAGTCAATGTTATGACCTCAGGAGTGAGGACGCCCTGTTCCTCGACGCATTTGAGCTCTGGGTCCGCGAGTGCCAAAGTTGCGTACGGTACCGATCTTTTTGGACAAAAGAAGGGTTAAACTTCTGGGAATGGATGTAGGATTGCCTGGGTCTGAGAACAGCATCCCAGATCTTCATGAAACACTGGTATGAACCGTTGAACCATTTCATTTGTCGCATTGCATGGTGCGGCAGGGGACCGAGCCTGGTTGCAGATTGCTCGAATTGAAAAATCGAGCAGGCCAAGTTGTTCTATCCCATCGAGCCCCAAGAAAATTGAAATTCGAGACAGAAATGTAACAGGAACCTTTAATAGTTGTGCCTCAAAATCAGACGCAACATTGCAATTGGCCAGTCAATTGCAAAAAATGGTCACAAGCGCTGGTAGTGGATCGAGACATCCGTCGAATTGGGGGTCAGCAGAGGTCTCCAGAGATTCCTCGAATTAACTGTAATATCCGACGCAGCGTTTAACTGCATATGAACTGGAAAGCCAGCTATAATAACTGCAACGAATTTCCGTCGACAGGAGGGCCTTGACCAGCAGGCTCAGGGATCTCCCAACTGATTTGGATCTGAGCCTCTCTTTGAACTTGAGGTTGTACCGCCACATGGAGGTAGAAGAACCACTGCCAATGTGCCGGGTTTGACAGAAGTCATTTTTGTGCCCCACTTGATTATACCAAGAGCAGCAGTGCCGTCTGAGACGACGGCCACGATGGAAGTGCTAAGCGCCGCGAGGCCAGCAAGGGAACAGAGGTGACTTCTTGGCGTATGAGCTCAGAGGATGCGAGCCAAGTCCTGCGAGACGTGAACGAGGGTCGGTATGCTGTGAGAGATTCTGAGTTCGCGTACCATTGCCTGAACTGTGTGTGAATGAGCCGGAACGTACTGCATGTATGGCACCAGTGTCGCGTTGGGCCATTGTAACGTCGTGTTTGAGGTTCATTAGGCGATGTCATTCCGTGGTGAGCAGCTGAAGTGTCGTCGTGGGATATTGCTCGACCTTATTCAGCGAGCGAGTAAAAATTTCTGCGTATTTCGGGGAGAAGACCAACACCAGACATCTGAACTGATGCTCGGTAAACGTACCAAGCTTGAAACGCTGACACTCTGTATTGACCATACCGGCATAGGTGACGTAGTCGTCGTCGTCTGACCTGGCCAGTTTCGGACACTGGTACTTTATGTTGAACAAGGAAGACTGGTCACCGAAGATGGACCGGAACGTCTCAACCGTTTACTCGAAGGAGTTGTCGCGTGGGTCCTCCGGAAGGATGAAGTTGACATACTTCTCGTGCTCAACAGCACCGCGTTTGCTTTGAAGGGGACGGACCTTCCCCGGTTTGTCCTGTGTACCGAAATCGACAGTGAACAAATCCTCGTACCGTCTGAACCAGGCATCAAACGCCCAGCCAGGCTGGACGTCGTAATGAAACTCGGTGACGCCGCTTGCCACAACGTCAATTGATTACTTCTTATCAGCCGACGCCAGTGGGAACAAGTTTGATGTAGACAACCGATCAGTGAGCACCTAAATAAGCTCCAGCTGCTGCGCGAGAAGACGTTTTAAATCAACGGATGAATCAACCATAATTGAAAAACACCAGACCCGTTTGCCAATATGTTGTGACTGGGAAAACACTATTTTCGGAGAATTAGCGATTGCCCCGACACCAAACTATTACATTCAGTGGTGCTATTTTGAAAGCGTTAAATGACGGCTTCAGCGCTTACTGTGATTTAGTACAATGAACTTGTAGCACTCTGTTTGAAAAGTATAGCGAGGAGAGTATGGGGTTACAAATCTCTCTGTATACTGTGTAAACTGTAAAGAGGAATTAAAACAAAGGTGGTTGAAGTAAACCGAATACGTTTTCTACCCAACAAACGAATTGTTGCTTTTCATCAGTTAATTTGGTCCTCCGAAGGACCGTCCACCAGTGAAGAATTAGATGAAATCGTAACTTAACAGAATTCCATCTGATTTATAGCTTTGCTGTTAAACAGGACCCGGCAAAAAATAGAAATCTCCACATGACAAGATTAACATAGGGTTGTCATTATTTACTGCATAGATTTGTAATTTGCTAATTAGGATCAGTGATAATGTTACCGATACTTAGCGACCGTTGTCAACGAACGTAGGGTTCAAGTTATCAAGACCATAATTTAATGTCTAAAGTGTGGCACTTTGCCCTTAGATGTAGCCATTACTTCACAATAATCAACTCACAACTCACAGGATCTGCGCTCTGATAAAAATTCTGAAGGTTCGTTTCCAACCTATGAGCATAAAATAAGATGGAAGAGATTTCGTCCTTGCAGATATTGACTGACAAGTGTGCTAACTAAAACCCAATTAGTTTCTGCTGCACCTACTGCCTTAGAGGTTCTAAACTTAGTCTGCAGACGGATTTGCACACAAAGTTACTCTTTTATCAGTTATGGGGATAGCTATAAGAAGAATAGTTCAGTAGTGATCACAAAACTTGAAAAGCTTTTAGGTTGAACACAATTCAGTGAGCGTTTAACGTGTCAGTGAGTCAATGGTTAAAACGGTTCAACAACTCGATCATCCTAATGTGATATTCTAACTTTCAACGACGGTAAGTACATTTGAATGTGCCAAGAACATTTGCATCTGTAGACTAATTAATGAATGTTGTAGCCGCAGACCGGCTTCGTCGCATGCGCTGGACTCACCACTGATTAGCTTCTCTGTAATAATGTGGTGAACCTTGGACGGCTAAATCCATACAAACTTATGAGTGAATTTGTCTACTGAATTATTGCTTGTGTTTACAACCCGTTAATGAAGATAGGCACACTCTACCTGCCTAAGGCTGCAGTAACTCGCAATGATGTTCATAAGGCTTATCGATGTTCACTTGCAATCCGACATTCCAAAACCAATTTTACTCTTGTTTGAACGCATCAGATAGAGGTAATCCTAATCGGGGTATCGTAACGCGGAGGGCTTTCGATTCGACCCTCCACTCGGCTATTTTTAACTGAAAAGTCCAACCAAAGACGAGATCGATCGTGGAGTGTCGGTATAAGATTGGGCATCGAGAAACACCACGAATTTGTTTAGATTACGCAAAGCAACAGGTTTTTTGATCTTGTGAAAGGCATGATTGCTGAGAAGTTGGTCTTTTGAAATTGCCTTTTCTGAGACGAAACGTAACGTCACCAATCCAGTGTGTGGTAGATACATTGTCTAATAGGCTTTTGTTGTGGTGAAAATGTTGGCACCTTCGAAAGCTGATAAAAATTACGACCATTCTCCAATCCAGCTAGTCAAGAGTGACCGAGAAATATTAAATTTTTCAAGCACTTGCTTCACCTTGAAAATAGTTCAAAAATTCTGTACTGCTTGGGATTTCGTCTCAAGTAATCTAAAGGAATAGTCGATGTGCTTCACAGTGAACATTCATCATGTATTGTCGCGTTACTTTATGTCTGTATTGGTCTGGTCATTTAGATCGCAATGGACACCACATTGGACACGACCGAGTTATCGTATCTAGACGCTGCGTCAGAGATTTTAAAAATGACAACTTTTACAAACAGAACCAGTTTACCTTTAATCACATCTGACTGTTTGTCAGTAAACTTAGAATTGGATTTTAAAAACATTCTTTCATATCTGAAACACAAACTGTTATGATATGTGCCGACACGAACGTCTTTCTGTATTTGCGCAAATAGTCTGTTATCTGCAGTGAGTAGTCCAGCGTTCGAATATGTAGATACACTGTTCTGCTGGAACACATTAGGTATGCGGCTCACAACTTTCCATCTGGGAAGCTTCAGAACAGTCCTTGCATTGTAGTACTGCCCTCATACGATGACACGGCAAGTAACTACACATTTGTTCTTGTGTATATTAATCCTGCCATACGCAACTTTCAGTACATGCACGTTCATCATTCGTACAATTGATTACTTTCATTTTGGGAAACGCATCCAATGACGTTTGTTATCCGTATTGTTTACACCGTTGAGTTGAAAGTGTTTTCCTTAGCTCCAACTCCTACAATATATTCCACAAATAATTTCCAAGTAAACTGTTTTAGAATTTACGCCAACGCCTTGATATCTTTCAACATTCGTTCATTCTTTTACTCTTCAAAATTCTCTTGATATTCATTGTACCATTGTGATCTGTTCCTTCCGATTTTATCATATTTCCTGCTAGTGATTAACGGATAGAATAAAGGATATTCCTAGCAATGTATATTTCCACGGGTAACCAGTCTTTGAAACCAGTGTCATCCAGAGACTGAGGGAGGTATGCTTTGCAGAGACTCATCGTACATCTAACAGGCAACAACTTGTCAACATATAGCATCTCGTTCAAACCGATTCTTGAGGTTAGGTTAATACAAGCACTCTGATAACGTTATTTCGTTCATTTTGTGACACCCAACTGATCAACTGTACGCATACCTACTTAATTAGTGGTGATGTTTTAGAAAGTTCGTTCAGTACTGTAAACATGTACCCTACATGTCATCTATTGTGATTCAGTTTCGGTTTGTTAAATGCTCTCTACATTTTCGGGGCTCAGTTTACAAGGTGAGACCGGTCACGCAAATATGTGTTGACTGAACAGCTGCCAAAACAGGCACAGTATATTCAGCCGCTCCAGCAACATTCGGCAACTCTTGTATTGAACAGCTGACTTTATGTTTAATCTTCGGCTCTAATGAGACGACTAACCTTACTTCTAATGAAATATCCTATCGCAAATCACATTGGTATATCTGAAAAATTTACATACAACATCCTGTTGTCAGTTATTTTCCATTGTATTCATTGGAAATTTACGGCTTATGGGAACACCATACTGTTAAGGAGTCGGTAAAATATTTGGGATAAAACGACTAGGGAACGTTAGCGGCTGCAAAATGGCAAAACGGAATGCCTGAGAATGAAAGCAACAACATTTCGTCACAAACACGCCTTTCTACGACACGAGTAAACGAACAAACGGCTGAAAAGAAGCAATATTTGAAGGTTAATAGATTTTTGATCTTCCGAAAAGTTCCAGTGACTAAGTGCCTCAGGGATTCAAACTGATGTCTTCAGCGTGGACCTGAAGTCTACGCTCAGATTTGCCAAAAACTAATGCAGCTATAACAGACCACAACAAGATGTTAGAGATTGGAGAAGATCAAACACCGAAAGAACCTGAACTACGGGTTAAACGGCCTTTTTGATGTCACAGCTTTGGGAATCTCCCTTCACGAAGGAACGATTTATGTTGAACAGGACATAACTTCGTAGTGGTTGACTTAAAAGAAGATACTGTGTACAAAGTTTTCGTCGCATCTGGTGAGATGACTGAACAAGGAAAATGCATTCCGTGTGAGAAACACTTCCGTTTATATAACGAACAAAATGTACCAATTCATTTTACTATCTTCCGTTGGATCGTCCCAATAAGCATGATTACCATTATTGGATGGAAAACAAAAAACTGAAATGTTTTGCCGGATTGTGGAAACATCAGTGAGTTGAACATATAACCAAAGCGGTTTGAGTGAAACGTACAAAACATTACAGCAACTAACTCCAGTACAGGGTCAGTCTTTTTGGACCCTGAAGATCAATCACGGAAAATCTGCACTCATTTGAGTCAATTTCTTCAGTCTCATAGTAGTATGCAGTTTCACACAACGAGCAGCCACGTGACCGTCAGAAATCCCGGTGATCGAACAAGTTTGAACCGAAGTAATACGTTCTTACAGTGGTCATAATCACCTTGAATGAGGGCATTGTACATGTACACGGATCCAGCACATTGTAACATTTTTATAGTTTATTAATCAACCTTATTTGAACTTTCGTTTTTGTATGTACATAAAGTTCGCTGTACTGTAGAACAGGGCTATAGGAAAGTTAACTGACAACAACGGTTTGTAATAATCTGCTTCAACTAGTTGGGGCAACTGGGTTTATCTAGGTGTACCTAGTGGGCATAATCTATTGTACATCATGTGGGATATCAATTCCCAGACAGGACTTTTTTGCCACTTACCTTGACTAACAACAGTTCAGGTTTATGAAATTTTCAAGTAGATTACATGATTTGGTGAAAGTCTAATGTAAACTACGACAGTTTTATATGACGTGAAACCAAAGTTCACAAACTAACAGATTCAGCTGATGCATCGTTTCATCACTTTTTCAACACAGTAGACGGCTCATCTGAGTGAGTTACTTTCCGGTGTTAAGAGCTACAGAAGCAGCCAACTGAGTTGCAATAAATTATCCCTGGGTATACACAAGTCTAGCAAACTAGTTTTTCTGAGTTTCATAAACTGCTCAGTGGATTTTCATATAACGTCATACAAGAAGTATCTAGGTCTAAATTGACTCAGGTTCACCCAGAAGTTGTTTAAGTTTATTGTGAAGAATGTACGATGGTTCCCTATTTTGATTATTACGCCTTAAACTTACTGCATCTCTGAGAAATCAATGTAAAACAACGATCATATTTAATGAGTGCCATAAAGTGAAATGCATAAAAACACCAACCAGTAAAATGTCCACGGCTTCTCACGTACTGCAAGCTACAGTGTGTTCAGCGGTCTTACTGAACGACCCTGGACGGTAGCCACCACACTGGTAGAGTCACTCATGCCAGGCAGGCCTATAGATAGAGGTCTGACAAACCAGTCTCCTGGTCCTCCAGTTTGGGGGTTGGAAGAAGGTTGGCATCATTTTCCGAAAAATGTACCAGTTCTGGTACACTGCCGCCCACCCGCTACTTCGAGGTATAGGCTTTTAAGCCAAAGGTTTTGGTTGAGAACCCTAATCGTTCTCTTGTGTAGGTCTGGACGCCCTGACAGTACCTCAGCCCACACACAACCAGGAATAATAGTCACACTTTCACCCCTAGTTCTCCTTCTTCAAAGTCTTCTTTCGTTTGATGTATCATGCCAATAGAAACCTTAGCGAGAAACTTTGTGTTGACTTAAAAAAGGCTTACGGTGCCGCCAGATTGCCCGCATATTACAGTGTTTATGATGTTCATAAGTGAAAATAATCTGACAGCCTGGCTACTGGTTTGTATCCTGTCACGTGCAGACTTGAACGATCAACCTCCCTTAATGTCTCAAAGTGAAAGATACGGTAAAACGTCGTCAAAACCCTAATACTTTTTTGGTCCACATGAGAGTGAATAACACTCAGCTCGATCACAATGTGTTAATTTCATGGCAAAATTGTGTTAGCAGCTTTGAAGAAAACGTTGACCTTTGCTTTTGGTAATGACCCCCTTCCCGCCCATTTCAAATTCATCGTTCATAATACCGGAATGACACGAAATCCATTGTCTTTCCGTGGTTCTTCAAAGTTTCAATATTTTTGTTCTGAAACATAAGTGGCCCACATGAGGTATCCACCCTTAAATGATTATATGCCCTTCATGTAAACATTGCTTTGCGTGCATGGGATGTTTCAAGTGACGAATGGTGTTCTATCTTAACCATAAGACTCAACTGGACTTAGTGGACGGAACTAGATCTGTATGTTTGCGGACAAAATTTTTCTGCTCATCTGCCTTCCTCGAAAGAGGGAAGCAGAGAAAACGCCAACCGATTTTCATTGTAATAAGGAGTGAATTTGTGATAACTCACTAGTGACTACAAGGTTAATTATAAACGAATCCATAGTCGCAAACGCAAATTACATTCGGCGTAAATGATATTGTATGATATGATACTCTAGAACAAGCAACACGTACCAACGCACGGAAAAACAGCGTGTGCTGTACTGCTCCATCTAAATTGATCCTTAAATACGATAACAGTTTTTAGATACTACTTATAATAAGCAACCTTATCAAACACCAATGTTTAGTCTAAAAATAATGCTTTCGCCAAATAGGACCAGAAGATTCCAAAGGTATTCATGTAAGAAAATGGGAGTCACTACTTCTTTGTCGCATAAGGGTAATTGTGACAAATTGTTGAATTCAACAAATCACATTGGAAACACTAAAGTAGACGGAATGATAAGCGTCGTATCCAGTCTGCTACATTGATAACGCATGCTAGTCTGTGTGTGTAGTTCTGCCACACCAATGCAAAAAGCTCTTTACTTGAAATGTTGCTTGTATATGACGTTTGATTCGTTCCGGTTAACAAGACTAGTTGATCGAATAAAAATGTTGGGCTGCAAATAAATCTACCTAAAGTGACTACCTGAACGCTACTAAATTTCGACTTAATGGTTATCCGAACACTATCCTCTATTGGTAATTTCATACCATCCCTCTTAAGAAGCAGGTTCGAAATCAACATGCTTTTGAAAACCTCCAATTTTGACGGTTCTCTTCAAGCTGCCCGACTGAACTTCTCAACAAACTAAGCTAGATAGCTGACGTTCACAAGCACATCCGGAAACGTGTTAAATTTTGATCTTACAAATTCCGCTGAACGAGTGTACCTAGCCTGCTTGAGTTATCTCTGGGCTTAACTATGTTCATCAGTCATCGGTATAAAGTTCACGTGGTTTCACGGACCGCTCTACTTCGTCAGCGCACCAAGTAGAGCGGATGTAGAGAGATAATATATGATTGTTTTGTCCTTCCACAGAAATCGCTAGATCATTCCTGTATAAATGATTCAAGATGTTCAATTCTATCAATGTTTATCACTAGTTGTTCACAACAACAAGAATACAATCGACAGACATATCATATAAGAAGACCGTTGTCAGTAACATGAAGGTCAGATGCTCAAGTCTAGCGACAAAACCAACATTCAGACTTGGTTCTAGAATGTTCCGTTGTCCACCGCGTATACGTGTTACTGGCTTTGTCTTGAAAGTTAAAGTTGTATTCGTGATTGTATTAGTGATACAAGAGGCTTTTAGTTAGCTTGTTGCCAAACGGACTTTTATCTCGTGGTCGTCAGTAGAACTCACTGAATACTAAATAGCTTAGCGCAGCGGGACGTTATTATTAAGGACTCGTTGACTCACAGAAATAGTGTTTTTTGTTCTACTCCTATTGCCCAGTACGTTAACTGGTTCATAAGCGTACTTTATGTTGCATTCTGTAAGAGAATTGTGAATTGTTCCCAGAAGTCCAGTCAACGACTTAGTGGGCTGGTAATGCGACAAGCTATTCTCAGAAGAACTAATAAATATTCTTTCTTTGGAGGATCACAACTACAAGACTTTTCACTTCCAGTTGTGAATCAGCACTAAAACGTGATTTCGTGGATGAATTCTCTTTCCACATTTGCTAGTAGCCCTTCTTCGGTTGTTGTCCTAGCTCACCGAGGTTTTAGTGTTTCCACCAAAGTTACAACATTCTTCACATTTCCCGTCCATCTCTTCATTCCACGCAGTACTCTTAGGATTGACGGCCGAATAATGAGGATTCGATTAGTCCCCCCAACCGTGCCATGCATATTTGTTATTTTTAGAAGTAATTAGGAGAGTTATGGGAGAAGTAGACTGTTTGAGTAGACCTTCTCACGAGTTGACTCACTAGAGCACTAAGGTTTACGACGAGATATGAAGCAGAAAGTGTCCATTCAGACAATCACTCGAGCACAAGCGAACAAAACGATCTTCGTCCGGTCCGAATAATGCAAATCATTGTATCAATATCAGTCAGAATGCAACCTAATTTATATGCATGTATTTTTATCCGCCTGAGACAAACATGAAATCAGCCGATGTTGAAATGCTGGATTTTGTTAAGCATGGTCAAGTCACAAGTTATACATTGCCGTTTTCTGTTTGTCCTTTTCAGGTAAAAGACTAGACCATTTATGGAC
>JTDE01000839.1:92678-124753 GCA_014338405.1 Paragonimus skrjabini miyazakii
ATCGTCGGCCAACAATCGCCGTATTCCTCGACTATAAAGGTGCGTTCGATTCGGTAGATTGATATGCACTTTTACAGTCACTTAAACGCAGAGGTATACCAACCAATTATGTGAACATACTGTCGACGCTTTACTCCCATACTTCAACTCAGTTTAGGGTTTATGGCGAATTATCTGACAGTTTCAGCACCATGAGCGGCGTACTTGAAGACTGTCCCCTTTCACCATTTTTGTTTAATTTTGTCATGGACGAAATAATAGAGGATTGTCTACGGCACTCGAATCATGCCGGTGTGGACCTCTCACCTGGTGAGAGACTGACTGATCTTGATTATGCTGACGACAAGATGTTGCTGTTTGACAATTTTCATACGGCACAAGCAACGCTGAACGCCATTTCGCGTTCTGCTAAATACTTCGAAATGCGCCTTGCAGTCTCAAAATGCAAAGTGCTTCTGAAATATTGTTGTAATTACGTGGATTTAATACTACATAATGATATCATGGAGATTGTTGGCCGGTTTGTATATCTGGGAAACTGCATCAGCGGCGGCGACGGAGGTGTAGGGAATGAAATAGAGGCACATATTTCCAAGGCTAGAGCGGTGTTTACTAATCTGACGCACTTATGGCGACAGAAAGGTATCTCTCTGAAACTTAAGGGTCGCGTATATCAGACGACAGTGGGGGCTGTATCAATTTACGGCAGCGAAACATGGCCGATCAGAATAGAGGACGCGAATCGTCTTCAGGTATTTGACCACCGATGTCTGCGTTCACTCGCTCGTATCAGATGGCCCTAACCAGTAAGCAGCGAGGAGGTTAGGAAGCGGGTGTTTGGCAATGATTGTCAAACTAGTTCTTTTATTCACTCACTACAATTGCACAGACTTAGATGGTTATGTCTTGTACTAAGAATGCCAGCTAGTCGTCTGCCACACCGAGCACTGTTTGCCGACGCTGCGGTCGATTGATTCAAGGTGCGAGGTGGACAGATGATGACTTGGCGTAGACAAATGAAATTGCTCACGAAGGGGTTGGTCACTGTATATGGGGTCCGTCCTGTAGTCTGGGGCCCTCGCGACTTGCAGAGTCGATGGCTTGAGACGTTAGGTGAGATGGTGGCTAACCGAGCTCAGTGGCGTGAATGTTGTCGTTGTTTGTCCGAGTTGTCTGTGAAGTGAGTGCACTTAACAATGCGGAGCAGTGAAAGCCTCAAGGAAGCTGTCTTGCTAATGACGTCTTACATTCACTTACAGTTCGGTTGTCTGTTTGCAAGATGTAGGCGCCTTGACGTCGTATGTTTGAATGTAGACGTAGCTATTTTTTAGTAGTTTTGTCCCATCCTCCTTTTTTCTTCTCTCTTCCTAAACAGGGTTTGCTTTTTCTTCTTTGTGGTCGTGTGGCAGTTAAGCATCAGCGTGAACTACAGATGTATTACTGTCTATGATTATGATGAGACCTAACAGCGAGCAATGGGGTTTCGGCTGGATTCGAATGTATTGTTTATTATTATTATTATTATTATTATTATTATTATTATTATTATTATTATTATTATTATTATTATTATTATTATTATTATTATGATTTTTATCGCATAAGCTTTGTGACATGTTCAGAGACATTTAGAGATCCTAGTAAACAGGTTGGGTTTACAGAATCTTAGTCACGCAACTTTCGCATGTCTTAATGTTGTAACCGCATAAGACAGTTGGCTTATAAAGTTGTGTATTGCACGAAATCCCCTACCGGTTGTGAAAACATGGGAAAACAAACACTTACCCTCATTTGTATGGTTGATGTTAATCTACATACATTAAACAGTAGTAAACTGCCATGCGCGTTGATGACACGTCTCCCCATAGTGCGTGCATACTATTCCAATAGTCACTTCTGGTACGTTATCTTCCCCGGCCTTTAGTTCTCGAATGTACATATAATACTAACCACAAACGACGATGTGCGTTATATAGCTCAAGAAGAAGGAAAAAACATGGAGTGTGTATGAGGTCTGCCGCTGCCGACGGATAAATGCTACTGAGGTCACTCAAGATGCATAACCCCTGTCGACAGTAAACCCGAAGAAGCTGCAGAATAGTGCATTCAATGATTGAGCCCATATGCATTAGTAAACTTGTTGTATATGTACAAAACACACCTCCTCAGCTACGGAATTAAATAACGAAATCAGAAGACCGGTTTTGCAAGGTTGTACTGACATTTCATGTATTCTCATCAGTTGCCAAGCCTGGCAATTGTGGAGCAAAATAATCATATGAATGAGGCTCACAAACCAAATCCATTCATACATCAGTCTGTCGTTGATCAAAGCCGGGAAAGGCGAAGTTTCAGGGTCAACAACTTTGCACACCGAGGGCTGGTTCGTTACTTACGATCAGCAGCATCTCGAGTGCATACGAATGGCGGACAGAAAGCGTTTGTCAGATCGACTACTTGACCAGCCCCCAACAGACGTTCAACAATCGACGGGGTCAGGTTTCACTGTTGGGTGGGACCATTTCAGGTCACGCCATACAGTAAGTCTTCGATATAGTTGGGAACGTGACCCTTCAATCCTGAGAGCAGGGATAAATCAGTTCTGTTAATATAAACGTCATCGCAGTCGTAAATGATCTGGCAAATATCGTGTGAATTAGACAGTTCTGATATCCGCGCCTTAACCTGAGGAAGTGAGAATGAGCTGGTACGATTGAGTAAGCGCAATGTAGCTCCACTGTACGTCCGTTAGATTACCCGTATCAATCGCCCCGTTAAGAACATCATTTTATCTTCCTTGCACGGTTATTACATGTATACTGGTCTCCTCGAAACGGATATGGCTTGAGGGTTCGCTACTTTTGGTTTGTTGTAAAAGTCACTAAAACTCATCGGGAGTTGAAGATACGACGAACAAATAGGGAATACACATCAACTGTGTCACGTGTACATATAGTTCACGCTCTATGAAATAACGATCGAATTAATGGGCTTTTATGTCTAATGGATTAGAAACCGTTAAAACTCAAACAGCGTCCACTCCATGTAGGTTTACAATGTACTGACTAACACAGTGTACCATCTTTCCTTTGCTTAATGCTGATATCCGGATGACAGCCGAAGTTTGAATACAAAGGGTTTGGTAAGTCCAATAGTTTTCTACTACCTCCTTATCTTGGACGAATGTTATTATGTCATCAGCATATCGTCGATAAACTGGAATATCATGTAGTGCATTCGTGGGACGGAGTTTAAACATATATAAATAATTTAGCTAAAATCGGTCCCAGAAGGATATCCATCACATGACCATCTATTTGCTTATATCCTTAGTTTTAAGAATAGAGTTCGATATTCTCGGTACACGATCTTACCAAACGTTTCAAGATATTGACTAACACACAAAAGATCATGGTTCCGCAGACAAAGTCGATTATCCCTCTTAGTGGAACTTTTGTGAAAAGCGATTTCACATCAGAAGAGCATATAACTTTTCCATCACAATTCAGCACTTTCCAGAATATCATGTAACTCAAACCTTTCTTCCAGACAAACATTTGAAGCGAGTGTGCGTAATGGCTGCAAAAATACATCCATGAACCACATGGTCAGTTTGGGATAAGGTAAACCCGCCATCGCAAGGCTTGGTCGTAGTGGTGTTTACGTTTTTTGAATCATTGGTAAACAGTATAATTGTAAAGTCGCACTGTAAATAGGCCTTATTTACCTGTAATGTCTTTCGGGTATGCACCCATTCAAAAGAAATATCTACAACTCACGGCAAATAGGTTCCTCCATCATGACTGTGTATTCAGTTTGGTTGTCCGGTAAAACTTCGTGTTATCTGAATAGGTGATATTCATTTTCTCCACACAGTGCTGCTCGTCGGCCACCACAGCTCCATATCCTTTATCACCTTTCAACATAATTATACATTTGTAGTTTATGCTGGTTCCTTCAGCACTCAACAGTGCTCATTGCAGAGAACACATTTTTGCTGGACGGCGACATTTGGAGAATACGATAAATCTACCATTCTAACTCTAAGCCAACTGCAGTTATCCTCGCTTCTGGAGAATGGCTATCCCAATTGGTCACATTGGTTTGGAGTCGCACTTACTAAATGTCGATAATCTTTTGCGGGCACTTATGCGTTCCATTCGTTTAAGTATTCTGGGATTCGCTACTGTTATGTGTAACAACTGATGAGAGCACTCGAAATGGTATTACCATTTTACAAAATCGGTCTTCTAATTCCGTTATTGAAGTGATGTGGATGACGGTGTGACCTTAAACGTCGAACGTAAACAGCTAACTTTCTGACTAATGAGAACAGCATTGAGGGAGGACGACCTCTTCATACTGCTACTCAAGGTGACGCTTAGATGCTCAACAGAAAAGTAGATGTTCATTATTTGTATGGGGGATGAGCAACCACTAGAACATTCTCCGTGTTGGTTGCAGTTCACAAAGGAAAATAAAACACGCATACACAGGGATGTGCTACAATAAAACTGTCAGACTCTGACCAAAGTGTCAGTTTGAACAAACTGTCCAATAGCTTGATCGAACCTAGCTGATGCATAAAACAGCATCTGCATTGAAAATCAAAATATGCGGCCATAAATAAAAACCGCCGTTGCGTAGAATGACAATATTGGTGGAAAGAAAACTGAACCCTGGAGAAAATCAAGGCAAGCCGTGAGTGTTGAAGTGGCTTGGAAATTAAACTGAGTAGACTGACGACAGTTGATGAGATTTGTGCGTAAAAGTCGATAACTGAATTTCAAGTCCCATATTATTTAAGGGTTCTAAGCAGCGTTTCTAAAGTAATACTATCCAATGTATTGTTGAAGTCAAGAAAACATGCAAACAGCTCTAACTCTTCTTTTAGACGGTGAAGAAATGGAATAAACTAGATAAGTATGAACTAAGAGACTGCATGTGACCAGCTATGGGCAAATTGACTCAAGTTTGTGGTGTTCACTTGAACAACCACTCGGGTAATAGTCAGTCTTGCAAGACATTTCAACGCTGCAGGCTTGCATGAAATCAAGTACAATTAACCGGTCTTTTTTCAGGGATTTGTGTACACCACCTTCCAGCATTTAGAAGTCTTATAGTGTTCTTAAAGCTGAGGGAACAACTCTGTTGAGAGTTGGTATATAAGTGTCTGCACATTCGTTAGGATCGACTGAAACTAACCGGTCCGCTTCGCTTGCTTCCCTGCAGCCCAACTGGATATGGTCCGCCTGATCAGTTGAGCATTCGATAGGGGATAGACACGTTAATGGGTGCCACGTGCATGTGTGTCGGAGTTCGGTTACTGCCCTGAATAGAGATTTGAACAACTAGACAACGTGAACAATGAGTAAACCCAATTTTCGAACTCCCGTTCGAAGTTGACCAACAAGGACGTTTGTTTGAATGCAGAAGCCACAATGACGTATTAGTTGTACTCAATGCATAACGCGCAATTGCTTGCTGCAATCCTCTTGCTCATATAAGCTGCACGTACAGCATGTTTGGAGCCTTGATATACATGCTCAATTGCGAGCCAATTTGCGCCGTAACAGCA
The DNA here is from genome assembly GCA_014338405.1 of Paragonimus skrjabini miyazakii. Classification (NCBI taxonomy): domain Eukaryota; kingdom Metazoa; phylum Platyhelminthes; class Trematoda; order Plagiorchiida; family Troglotrematidae; genus Paragonimus; species Paragonimus skrjabini miyazakii. The sequence goes on from JTDE01000839.1 coordinate 98,257, forward strand.
TACGAGACGACGGTTTTTATGCTGCAATTTTAGTTTCCATCCTTATATTGATAAATCTGATAATTTTCACCGAATAAATTACGTGTATTTTACCGACAAATCAACTGTTATTTATAATAGTGTGAGCTGAACGTAAAGGTACTCTTGCAGTCAAATGTGGTCAGCATTGATTTGTGAATAGAAGACACTCACCCCACTCATAAAATCAGTTAACTGTGGGTTTTATTAGCCAAAGCACACAATAATGAAAATTACCATGAACTTTTGCTGAACGTGTTGAGTTTAAAATTGCACTCATAAATGGCATTTTAAAGATTTTGAAATTCTGGCTGTACCACTCTAAATGATTATTAGACTGACGACCAGGCTTCTTACGTACCTTAATCGCGTAGTCTTTTGAAAACCAATTGTTATGAGGTCATTATGATCTTCATCGACCTAAGCTCCAGGAAAAATAGACCAAACAGATATGCATTTAGATGTCAACCTCAACCATGTTTTTGTTGAGAAAAACTGTACGAACAACTGTACACGCTCTGACTTTGTTAGTAGCGCTAATTGATGAGATCTGCAACTGATGTTGCTTTTGTCAATCAAGTTCATTTCATTTTATTGTCAATTAATGAAAAAGCTAAAGCTGTTTACGTCTGGTTCACAAGCTACATTAGAAAGAAATGTATACTGTGGTATTTTAACAGTTTTGTATAATTTCACCAGCAGCAAACGCAAAACATGCGAGTTATCTGCGGTAGACAGGGATTGGACACCCATACACTCACGAACACTAGGATGTCATTAACAGAATGACCGCCCGATGGGTTGTCTCTATCACTTTTGAGCACACAACACCAGCTGGCGAGTTTACCGAGTTTTAACTTCGAAAAAGACAAACAAATTTTGGTTTTGACTTGGTAACAACATTCTGAATAAGCTAACTGGGTTATAATATGGGAAGTTTGGCAACCAATGACGTAGGGTCTGACAGATGGTTCATTGGTTTGAGATTATTATGTCACCAGGACGTGTACTTCTACTCGCCGAGATAGTTGTCTTTCTGTACCGCTTATGTAGACGTCACTGCAACTGGTGAGCAAGGTGACAGGCAGAGTAGTCAGATTAACTGTGGTTGCGATTATATCTAGTTGGTTTCATTTTCAAGCTAAGTGTGAATGATGTTGAACTTGAAGTTAACCAAATCCCCGACTACTCATCAGTAGTTGCTTTCAGTCAACGCTACTAAAACAACTAGAGTTGTTTGTTTCTGTTCCATAAGTTACAGCGTTTTATCTGACGTCATCAACAGATAGATACTATATTAGTTCACAGTGCGTCTGGCATTTGGCTCCCAACCATAGCTTTCACTCGTCGCAGTAAACTTAAGTATTAGTACCACTCGATATATGATCTGCTGTCCCTCAAGGTGCAAATTTCACTTCGCATTCTTATCCTGGACTTATGTGGTGTATGTATCAATTCCTGACAGCACTGTCTCACTCAAATATATGGTGATGTAGTTTTTGGACCTCGAGCACTCTGAACATGTTTCCTCATTTGCCTCATGGTATCACCTTTCCGAACTATCAGGATGGTCATATTCCCCTCTGTTCATCTCTTAGTACCACTACATGCATCAGTATGATTTTCTAATCTGTCAACATTAATCAAGATAGGTAACACTTTAACGATTACTTTCTTTCGTTTAGCAAGTAATTAACTCACTTCAGCTTATTTGCTATTAATATGTGAGCACTGCTTTCAGTGCGATGTAGCTTCTTCGTGCTAATGATAATTCCTTCCAAATCAGAGGGTCCTCTTTCTCTTTTTGTCGCCTTAAGATTCCCTCCATCATTAATAATGAAAGCACATCACATTGTTTAATGGAGGTCTTATCCTCCTGCAGTTTTCAGAGATTTGCTCACAAGGAATTTCATAATTCTTCCTCATCTTCCTCTCGTAATCACGGCCGACTTGACTGATTCTCAGCTCTCTGCAACGTGTAAAACGTTGTATCAATTATTATATGACCTGACTCACCTTCTCATGCTGAATTTCTCTGAATACGTTTCAATCTCCCCAACTGTATCTAAGTCCCAGCACCTAGTTGCAAGTACTTAGTTATATTCATTCAAAATTAATCTATATTCCAGGTACAGACAAACCGATCTCACTTGCTAATTATTTAATTACAAAATTGCACCAGCAATACATTTTACTTGATGTCGATCATGACCGTCGCTTCAACTGTTAAAAAACCTTATTATTGTGGCAATTATCTCTGTATAGTTTAAATTCGCAAATTTGCCGTGTAAAATGCATACACTACTTATACTTCCTAATTCTTGGCATTTTCATTGAAAATATGGAGTTATTCTCTGTAAAAATGTGTTGAAACATTGAACAACATTTGATATGAATGTTAGTGTTATCTACACTTATTTAACAGAACATCCTAATTAATCGCATACTCAAGCGTGATATGTTTATAATTCCACTGGATGTTGCTGATGTCCATGCTATCCAGCAGGAAGTTAGGAGTTTGTTAGTTTCGCCATTGGATCAATGCAGAATATGGTTCTTTTTCACTTTTGTTAGGACGGATAAGGTTGGATACTCCAGTGTGACTCAAAGTTATCAACCAATATTTCATTACGGTGATTTTAACCTTGTTATGCTGGATGTGGTATTTGGGTAGAAGAAGAAAACATGTTGCCCATAAAGATACAAAAGTGTGGGACAGAGATAAAGGGTGGACAGACTTGGGATTATTATCAAGGAAGTGTTGATACAGTCCACTTTGATTCAGATAGAGAAACCGTCGGAAGGACAAAACTTTACCAAGACTGATTAAATAAGTAGTTTACCTACCTTCATGAAATTCAAACTTCAATGTATATACAGAAAGTAGATCATTTACTCAATTAGGACTGATACACAAGTTAATAGAAGTCAATACCAGTACCCCCACTAACCTATTTCCCTTAATCTTCGTGTGTCTGAAGCATTCCATGCAATAAATTCACCTTCATCTTTACGAAAAATAAAGACCGACCTGAATAGCTTGAGGTATATTGGCACGATATAGACAGACAACAATGACGTCCCGTTACATAATGAGATACGTGTTGCTTTGAAGAACTGGTTGGATAATTCAAAATTAATTTAGAGCGGCGGGTACATTTTCATACCGGCAAACTTAATACACACCTTCTATCGTATGCCCTTCAGCTGCATTCTGGAGACTTTGAACAAGCTCATGTCTGAACGCCTCTAAAGCAACTCTCTAATTTATGACTTTTGGAGCACAGCATCACGCGTTAGGACGTAGAATAAAATGTCAAATATATCGCAACAAAAGTGCAAACTTTTAAAGTACGAACAGTTAAGCAGTAGTGTCTTGCAGGAATTAGAGAAAGTGCTTGATTGGATTAACAACTCCCGTGAAGAATAACATAGACGGTAAATATACTTCATCAGTCTTTACCAGTCTTTATTAAGAATCTTGGTGTTTAATTTGGCCCCATTACTTCGTTTCCCTCATTTTACGCCTTTCCACTAATACCGGCTTAATTGCGCCCACATCAAAAACTATCTTCCATGTTTCTATGTTCTTTGATTGTTCTTGACGCTCAATTATTCTGGCATGGTCTGCTCTTCATGACAGTATAAAATGAATTCTGCAAATAAGCGGACGGCTGCAACCGCACTCTCAGATTAGTATGTTTGCGAGGCGTAACACTGATGTCTAAATTCATGTCCTTTGTACATTGTGTCAGCATATTGGCGCAAAGTTTATACCAGGTTGTCTGTTCGGATGTATAAAACCTCACAGCGTTCAATATCTTGTCTCTCAACCCATTTTTGCTTCTCTAAATGCTTCACTCTAGTATAAGGACTGCAACTATCGAGTGTTTGAACAAAACCTCATTCTCAGTCAAATATCGCCTTAATTAGCTTAACGATACCAAGAACTTCATTCACTTCATCCAGACTATGACAGGAACCAAAGGATTTCTAAGCCGTTGCTCTCATACGGAGCTTGTTGCCTACTTTAGTGAGTATTTTTGACCCATCACCTCCACATGGGTGTACTTAACTGCCAAACGTCTTTCAGCATGTTATCCACAAACGCAAGTCTTCTTTTCATAACTCGGTATTTATTAATCCAAATTCTGCTGTTTTACGCGTTACATACTAGGCAGTTGACAAAATGGATTGCTTCTTTTTATCATCACCAAAACGTAAATGTAACGTTATACAAAACCTGAGTATACTGATCTCATGGAACAAGGATCGGGTAGACGTTGAAAAGTGTGATCGCCAGTGTGGATATAAGTTATGCGTGTATGATAGACTGACCATGTTAGCTTGACTGAATAGTGATGAGAATTTCGGCGATCACGTTCCTTATCCGTATTTTACATTTTGTTCCTGAATTTTATGAAAACATTTTCTGATCATTTGTGAACGACTGTAAATTGGGCACTCTGAGTTTTAAAAAAATTCTCATTTTACAAAACTATTATTGATATTATACGCCTTCCACCCACCGTATGCTGAAGCTATCTAATTAAAATATCGTATTCTCACAGCAATATTGAAGTATTAGCAAGCTAGGCTGATTTGAAAGTGTTCGAAATTACCAATTAAACATCAAGCTTTCTCTGAATGACCGCTAATCACATACTCTTGTGTGAGGAGAACGTTATTCCAGGCATCATGCAGCTGCCTCTACATAGTCATTATCTGCATATCATTGTCTATTTTCGCAAGTCTTGTTGATATTAATCTGTCTTACTACTCGTCAAAACCAATTTTCTTTTCATAGGATATTTAATGCTGAGAAACTGACTGATCCTGACTATTTGATTTCTATCACAAAATGGTCATTGCTATTAATAATATTTCAATGTACTCAATTTGAGTTTGGTTAGAACAACGCACCTGTTCGTACCAGAACTTTTTTTTGTCTCAGTTGCCGTAAGCACAACAGGTCAGAAGATGACGTGATAAATTCATAATAATGTCTTGTTGATTTGCCTGGACGACAATTTTACTAATGAAGATCTCCTGATAGACATAGGTTGATTACTTCAACTCGTTTGCATAATAAATCTCTACTATAATAAATCGCTGAAAATAGAATACCAGAAAGTTTTAGCCAGATAAGTATGCTTGTTCCTATCCTCTCTGACGGTAGAAACAGTCGATTCTGCCGTACCATATGAGTGCTCAGTACTTCTAACTCGCTCACCATGAAGTAATCAAGTTCCAGGGTGCAAAATACATTCCATTGGATTTATCTCAGTCATCTGCAACTGACATGTTGCTTTCGATTCTGGTATAGTTCAAAAGGAGTAAGGCAATATTTTACAACATGAAGATGATTCCCATTGCATTATCAAAACCCGATTCTAAGTTGTTGATTAGCTTTAAATGAACATATCTTATGCGTACCATCAGTGATGTCTGAGAGTTTCGTTTACTATTTGTTGGACATAGTTGCATGTCACTTATTTTCACCCCAGATATTTTTCTGTGAGCTCAACAAAACAAGTATAATAAACCTGATCATTATAACAACTTTCTCAACATTTTTATTACAGCGTCAGAAAATTTCCGAAGATGAGGAGACGGAGGAAAGTGGAGGTGTGATTGATGTTAACACGGAGGTGTTGCGTGTGATCAACGAACGATACCCGAATACGAAAGCCTGTTTCCGTGATCTACCACTCTATCTGTTTATGTTTCTAAATATGACTGGTTTGATGCGATTTTCTTACTTTTTTACGCGTTTAAATGAACAACTGAATTTTGCATTTAACAGAGATAAAACAGTGATCAATCATTTGCTGGCGATCTCTGCAGCTATCAGTATGTGTGGATTCTTTATTTCGCCAATCACCGGTTGTATTTTGGACGTGTCCAGACGCGCCTACAAAAGACAATTGAAACGCCGACTAAACGATCCAGATCTACGACTGACAGATGCCGAGATCTACTGGACCCATTTGCGTGCCCTTGCTCCGGCATTCTATCTAATGGCCAGCTGTTCCACCATCATAAGCGCTCTACAATTTGTCGTCGGACAAAAGTGGTTGTATTATGTACTCTTTGCGGGTATTATGCTACACTCTTCTATTATGGCTAGCTCAACCACTACCGGGGTAATGACGGCTTTTCCTGCGAAACAGTTTGGTGTCACAATTGGGATAATAACTATGGTATCCGGTGTATTTCTCGCAACTCAGTACGGTCTGTTGGAACTACCGATTAATGTTGCAAACGGGGTGTTAGTAGCAATCAGTTTTCCCATGTACATCCCACCGCTGATTTTAACCTTCAAACGACATTAGAGTGACAACTCTCGCATTCTGTGTCCACGTGACCTATTAGACATGTGAACTTTATTACGGACTTTCAGTAGACTTTGTCTAACTAGTTCCAGCACTAACTCGTTACATTTCCACTGGAATCCACTATCCATGTGAATGGACTGAAACATCTGGTTAAACTTTTGAAGTTTTTCACCAAACTAACTTGTATTTTTCAACCATATAAGACTTCTTGCATTTTCCAACGATGACTGATTCAGAGACTTTTCATTTATCGTAATGGTAAGTGGAACAAAGTCACACTTACTCTTTTTGGCTTGGGTAATGAAACATCACAATAACAAGCGTAGATATAACACAATGTCGCTGCATAATCAAGAAAAATCTGAAATGGAAATGTTTGGTTAGTATGAGTGACTTTCACTGTTCATTCTTTCGTCAACAAAATCAGCCACTCCCAGGTACATTTGATGTTGTCTTCACAAAATTACCCAGCAATACACATCTCAATCAAACACATGTCACCAACTGAGGTCCAGCCTACATTGACCTTCTGAAAGAATCTAGTTTATGATCGTTTTACCACTACGGCACACACCGCACACAGAATAATAATAGTACCGGTATGTCAATCAGCAGGTGTATCAACAGATACGTGTGTGACTCACATTTATAGCAGTGATTTGTGTGAGGTCAGCCAAGTTGAGTTAGTAACGTGGATTGATCATTTGCTACATATATCTGTGGCGGAATTGGTGTTGACCATGGTAATATGATGCTCAACCGATGAGCTACCACACCAAGAAGTTTAAAGTACATTCGTCTGGGAACACTTATAGCATGATCGTGCAACGAATAGATGACAGCCAATTAAATTACCTCGATGACACTTAGGGACGGTTGTAATGTGTTTTCGCGTCTGTATGAGTGTACAAGATGAATGGACAGTTAACTGAGCCAGCTGGTACAGCATTATCGCCGAATGGGTCATCTTTAAGGAAATTTATCCATCTGGATAACATTTATCGTACATATTACACCTACAACCTAGTAGTAGCCGAAACTCACAACGGGGTACTACCTCATTTCAGTCTGGGAGGTGACCGATAATCACTCGCACATCGTCCCGGCAAGTCGAACTACAGTCAGTGTTACTGCAGCGATCATGATGTTTGATCTGCCATCCCAAGGTTAAGCTCCGTCACTGGTCTCCGACAGCCTCGGTAGTGGTCAAAGTTCGTTAGTAAGTGCATCTTATTTCATAGAGCAGAGGTCAGTATTGATTGATTGAGAATCGGTTGATCTGGGGTCAACCAGATGACCCACCAATGCAACTGACCGTCAGTAAGAAGAACATCGCCTACAATCTGTCATTACTGTAATATCGAATCCAAATAGAGTTGGTTTCCTTTGAAAGTCGGCACTGTAAACAATCGTTTCCTATTCGCAGTGAGTGCACTACCTCAATGTTGAAATTTTCACATCTTTTGCTTAGAAAATTTTTCCAGCAACTGTTATCCAGGAGAACAATCTTCGTAGATTGTATTCTGAGCCAATATGCGAACTGGACAGTACATTTCGAGATATAGTCAGCCAGTGTGACCGTTTTCAAGGCAGGTAAATTGGTTTATTACTTTTTTATGTTCTCCTTCAATGGGGGGAACTCGTGTATTTTAGAGTTTAACAACTCAGCCATTGATTGTGTCACTCTTGATTTGGTGGTTACAACGACAACTCACCAAAAATTGCTCTAACAATTTCACATGATTAGAAGTTTTTCCCAAGTTGAAACCACAAAAACCATTTAATTTGATGAACAATAAATTTTCAAGTTGAACATCACCCACAGTTGATCGCAGCTGTCGCATCCCCCTAAACTTTCCAGTCGGCCCCTTTCGAAAAGAAGCACTAGACTCGAGCTTTGCTCTCATTAGAGCTCGTCAGTAGTGCATATCATCGCCACCGCCGGGACTTGAACCACGGACATGTTGTTCATGAGGCAACTCATCAGTGAACAATAAATTATTCAGTGGTGAATAAGATGAAATTTTATTTACTGTGAAATACACTCCAGTTTAGTGATACTTATTTGGAAGAGACTGGCTGAAAGATCCTCGAAATTGCGAAAGCTACAAACCATTTTGTATCTATCAGTTTATACTAAATACATTCTCCTAAATAAGGGCTAACCTTCAAGATGTCTAGAGAATTCGGTAAGATCAAACCACCCAACAAAACGGTAGAAATGAAAGATACCCAACACCAGCCTTCTAGAGCAAGGCAAAATGAGATTATTTCTTTGCATCCTCCTATCACTACCATATTTAGTTTCCAAAAATGACGGAGATTAAGTTTCTCATGCGAGACGTCCTTCCCCTTTAAGTAGTACTGGCTTATAATAACTGTGGACATGCAGTCGGACTGCATGCCTAAGTGCATCCAACATGGACATATGAGTGAGTCGGTTAGTGGCCCAGTTACCACACAATCTGTCTTTACTTCATTAGTGGAAAATCATATTGTTTAAAAAGACCTTTTGAATTAATGTGTTATGAATTCCAAAACGATCCCAGCCACTATTTTTCAAAATCATCTGGGGGTAAACACGCTTTATCATTACCAAGACAGTTGAGTAAACCTGTCGGAACCGTTCGGAAAAACAATTCAATGTTGTCTTAGTTGAGTGTCTCTTAAATGAATAGTTCTTGCATTTGTTTTAATTCATCCGCACTGTTAATTAGTTTACACATTCTACATTTCGGTCACATTCTCAGCCATAGATCAAGAACTGAAGTTGTTTCCTGATTATCATCTGGAAAGTCATTCATAGTTTGTCAAAATCTGCAATAACTGGATTACTAGAAGTTTTTTTAGGCCACCACAACTTCACAAAATATTAAAATCCAGAAGAGTTAGCCGTGGTGTTTGATTAGCCTAAGACAAAATGAAAACAAAACCTGCGGTAATCACCGTATTGACCACTGATTACAAAATTAAGGTTATTTGTATTTTGTAAACTTTACAAAGAAGATATCTAAATGAGCGAATTAGCCTGAATACAATGGCTGATGGTTTTTATCGACTGTAGGTTAGTTGTGCTATCAATGTGGGAAGTTTGGAAAGCAAAAACAACGACCTTGGTCATTCCTTTCCCTTTGGTATATAGTGCCAGTGCGCCAACACCGCATGGGGAATTATTATACGTTAGGATTATAAGCCCCTCGGCATCAAAAGTAATCCGGACTAGCTATCACCTTCTCCAAAGGTTGAAAGGTCTTCTTTTCAAACGAGGTATAACTTCACCAGAACTGGTTACATAGCAACCGATTCAGAGGCTGTAAGTTATTGACTATTTCAGCATAAACCTTGTTCAAAGATTGAACGCACTAAAATAAATTTCGTTCATAATGCTTTAAGGCACCTGTGGCCAACAGAACTCTCTCTGCTTTCTGCGCTATTGCAAAACCAATTCACATCGCAGGATTATACACTTTTTCGGTTTTAGACGTAATCCACATTTGAGACAATAATTCCCAAATACGTAAGTGACGAGAAGAAACACCACAAACTTTTATTATATAAACGGTATCAGTTCATTAATTTTGTGGTCTCATATTGCAGATAAACGCACTTGTATGCAGCGAAATCAAACTGTTTGTCCGTAGGCCAAAGAACGAAATCATGTGCACATACAACAACACTATACCTATGCACGCATACTAGTTCGAGCAAAGTTCACTACCAGGACAGTGACAAACCGATAATCGATTCTAAGTGTTGTGCGTATCATTTTGATCAGAAGACTCTCCGGGAGGTGTTGTAATGGATAATTACTAAGTATAACGAAGATCTGACATGTCTCGACAGCGTTTACTGACGAATGCTAAGTTAGCAACTGAGGTGCACGCGTTTGTCGTGTAGTTCTAAGCGTGTACAGTGTTATCGTTTGACCCATGGGCTAACAGTCGGATTTTACTACACAGACGCAGTTATCTGCTAAATGCGGTTGCAAAGATGAAATAATATATTACCATACATCATGCAGGCGTACGGTGTTCGTTTCTGTTGACAAGATATCTACTTTCTTTTTCTTGATGCACGATTACGTATATGCGAGCTTTCATCCGCAGTGTGACTGGTTACTCATATGCCATCCAGGTATGCGAAACTATTCGGAATGTCCGCCGTAGCGTTTCGGATCGGTCGTTGTAGGATTGTTCAGACTGACGGAATCCCGAATGACGACCGATCATTGGAGAAGAGTCCACGTTCTGTATGACTGAATGTCAGGTCTTATATCATCTGCCTTAGTCCGAACCGCTTGTAAGCATGAGACAGATCCGAATCAGAAAAGTGTTTACCCGCATCCATTTGCACAAAAAAGCTATTGATCTGTGGTTATTGGTAATGTAGTATAAAATCCAGCTTCGTTTGTGTGTAGTATAGTGCTCACATTCGAGAACTAAAGAGCAGGTTTTAATGCCAGGAAGACGACGCACCAGGAGCGACTACCGGAATAGTGTGTACACAGTATGAGAGACGTACCGTCAAAGTCAGTGAGAACGTACTCCTACCCAGTGTGTGTGAATGCACGTCAGCCGTGCAAATGAGGGTACTTGTTTGTAGTCCCATGTTTCAACATAACCTGTTCGGGATTTCGTGCAATAAACAACTTCGCGGGTCAAGCGTCTTTTATCGTCACAATACTTGGTGTCTTGACGAACGCAGGGATGAAGACAACCTGGCCGCAGCCGTTCGAAGATGGAGACGTCCGGGAGCTCCAAGAGGACTTCGGGGAAATGGCCAAAGTGATCGCATTCAATACCGAACACTGGGGGCTGGCTGTCATACGGACGCTGGTAAGGGGCGCAGCGAAGGTGGTGCTGGACGCCGTGCTAAGAGACCCTGCGAAGATGGTGTGGGCCACTGCGAAGGAGGCGATGGTGGCTGCGTTTGACAGTCCGGTCGTTCGCCAGGAGGACATGCGGCGGTTCAAAGTGGCCAGGCTTGGACAAGGAGTGAATCCATTCACGTTTGCCGCCAATATGCAAGGAATTCTGGGCAGGAAACTATCATAATTGGATCAAGTTGTTAACGGAGCAGTTTACTGAAGGTCTTCTGATGGCGGTTCACTACCAAGTCTGTACTGTTTATACTGCCCGGTGGACGGACCTTGGTGAGCCTGCGAAGGTGTCGCGGGAGTTGGGAGTTTTGTCCTTGGCCTCGGTGGATGCAAAAAAACGATAAGAACAAGAAAAAACTGGATGAAATGCAGAAAGCGGTGGGGCAGCTGACAGTAGCTGGATGTAGCTAACTTGAAAACAGCGTCACGAAAGAACGATCAACGAGGAACACCGGAAGGATTGCCTAACCCGGTGGTTTAACACGCATAAAAGCTGTTTCATGATTGTTCTTTTTGTTGAGTGAGTCAACTAGTAATTGAAACGATTGAGAGGAGGGGCGTGCATACATGGGTTGAATTTGGTGGGGAGATAGAACAGTGCTTGGTCGATACGGTGGCAGCTGTTTCGCTGACTGCTCGTGTAGGGAAGCAAAACGTAGAACCGACATCCATGATAATCAAGACAGTTGGAGATCATAATCTACCGGTTGATTTTGTGAAAGAATATGGAGTGCGTATTGTCAGCCATATCATAAAACACCGTTTAATTGTGTCCCTAGAAACCAGGCAAACGATCCTTGGGCCGACTTTCTCGCTGCTCAAAAGCTGTCAATCAGGTATGGCTCTCTGACACTCACAGGGCGGCAACAGGTGCCGTCAACCAAGTACGCACGGCGAAAACCCCCATTTGCACAGCCCCCTTGCCCCAGTCCACGGCTGGGAAGTACGCTGAGTTATTCACGAACGACAATGATCTGCAAAACACTTGCAACTGGATTGCACATGAAATACCAACAACCGGAACACTTTAACCTCACGGACTTCGCAGGATACTGGTTCATCCTGAAGTGGAAGTAAAAAGACAACCAGAGAACATGTTGAATGGAAGTGTTATTGGAGAAGCCAACAGTCCGTACAACTCACCTGTTCTCCTGGTGAAGAACTCCAGCTGGAAGTATCGCTTTTGTGTGGATTTTAGATGGCCGAATGAGGTAACACAGAACACAATCATGTCAATACCGTCCACCTCTGATATGTTGATCGGTCGCAACGGGTACACTTGTTCACGGTGTTGGACCTACGTTTCGGATACTTAAAGGTAGCAGTCAAACTCACAGATCCTGAGAAAACGGCATTCACAGCGGGTGAAAAACAATACCAGTTCAAGCGCACGCCGTCTGGCTTATCCGGGAGCATCGTTCACATTACGGCGTCTGATGGTTCAGTTGGCAAAACGACTAAATATGTGATGTTAAGAAGAAAGGGTACTGTATAGCATCCAGCTTCGTGTGTGAGTTGTATAATGCCTATATTCGAGAGCTAAAGGGCAGGTCCCAGTGCCAGGAAGATAGCGGACCAGAAGCGACTACTGATGTAGTGTGTACGCACTATGGGGGACGTGTCATCAAGACGAATGGCAATGTACTGCTGCTCAGTGTGTGTTAATACATGTCAGCCGTGCTTCTGAGTGTACGTGTTTGTGATCCCATGTTTCAGCATAACCTGTACAGGATTTCATGTAATAAACAACTTCACAGGCCGAGTCTCCTTGATGGGCTTAACACTACTATCCGCTTAGATGTCAAGACTGGCTGTCGTTTCATAAGTAATAGAAATGCAGATGGTTTGATCGAATTTCAGTATGAATAGAATAATTTGTACCCATTCTTAAAATTCCACAGCTATATTTTAAATTTTAGGCCCTGTTTCTAGCAAGTGGATGTGTTCGTGTCTGTTGACTTTCGAATTTTCATTACATCACTTGTTTCCACTCGTTTGTAGTTCACGCTAACATTAACAAATTCAGAGCGCCTCAGAACGCGTCTATCCTTCATCAACACGGCAAAAAAATAAAAGAACGTTGTGACGTGTTAACATGTTTATTTCTGTCGACCCTTGAGTATGTACAAAACTTGCATAGCAAAAATAGAAGCAACAAATTCAATTCCACCACAGTGTTAGTGATCGCGTCAATACCTTTTACGTGGAAAGGAACGGTTAATATTGCATGAGTAGCCTATCGTCAGATCCTGATTTCGGTCACATACCAACACATCGAACGTTGCTAAGGTGTTTAACAAGTGAAGACGCCGAGTTCAGGCCTAGCCGCTGAGTTGCTAATGTTTGTCGTGTCATCACGCTCAATGAACACCCGGAGATGATTTCCGGTATCCTTTTTCGCACACTTAGGTACGCCCTACAAATATTCATCACTACAATTGCAGATATACTGGTACATTAGACTAAAGGCAGATTGGTCCGTTAGGTCCCGATCAGAAACACGGAATTCGACAGTACAAGTGGAGAACTATATCCGCAATTCAACATCAGAGTAGATATGGTTTGAGGAGGATCGCAGAATTTTGTATCCATCGGTCGTCACAGAATCATCTTTGAGAGTCGAATTCAACCTGAAAACAGTCTCAGTCGGAATTTTGCTTACTTTTCGTTTATGGCGAATTTCTGTAGGTTTTTCTGGATTATCATCAACCAATAAAACGTTCTTCAAGCATTCTTCCTCCTCACCAATGAAGTCATCATTATACATTCGTCTAACTATATGAAACAGGGTTCAGACTACGTCAAGCTTGTATGCCAAACGAGAAATATTGAAGATAATGACCACCACATGTTGCCTTTCCAAAAACAGCAAATTGTATCGCACCATTCTATTGTTGATTGGTTAATATATTTAGAACCGGCAGACTGCCCTCAATGTCTTCTTCACAAAAAAACTGATAAAGTTTTGTGAGAATAGTGTGGTGGACTATCAGACAGGAGGTGCGAGTATTTCAACTCTCGGCGGAATACCTCAACGCGGGGGGAGTTGCGTTCGAAAACTCACAGTGAACGTATCGTGGACGGCGTGGGCGACCGGATGAGTCATCGCTCGACCGGATCGGACCAACGGGCGAGATATGGCAGCCAAAATAGGTTGGACGACCAAATCGGAGGGGCGATTATTCCAACACTCGCAGGAATATCTCGACACGGTAGTGGAGTACGGTCAAAGCCCTCAGTGGATAGATGGCGGACAACACGAGTGACCGGACGAGCCATCGCTCAATGAAATCGGATCAACGGACGAAGATTGGCAGGCGTAAACCCCCCGGATAGAAGTGGCCGATCACACACATAAACCGGACAGAAGTGCACATGACGTGTGAGCGGAATCCCGGGGGTGTTGTGGACTGGAATTATTCAAAATCGCGAGCGCGTGTGTGGCATGGTAACTAGCGTGTTGGACAATAAAGAATGTGCTTTATTGAACGCCTTTTCAGTGCAATAGTTCAGCGGTCTGTAAATTTAGCTGAAATGGATCTTATCAGTAAAAACCAGTGAATCGCCAATATATCGTTACACGATCCACGTCTGGTCGTTGAGTTATACGTGGCCCAAAACTGATCCCAAAAACAAAAGCAGGATTGGATCTAAACATTCCTATAGTACTATTGAAGAAATGCTTCAATAATTACAAAACCAAACCTCAACCGTTCGGGACGATAGTCTCGTCCAGCAAAATCAACAGTTTCTCAACAGAACCATCAGGGCCAAAGGTGTACTGTCATACCAGTAGACCGGGAGAAGAATGGCTACTCGCGCCGTGGACATTTAATGACACATTAGTTCAGTAAAACAAAACGGGGTGGGTGAGGTGGTGAGAACAAGTGTCAGGTTAATGGGAACAATAGAGAATGCAAACGATGGGGACGAATTTTCTCAGTTCATGAACCAACAAGTTTTCATATTGTTTGTATAGAATGCTGTAATCAATCGAATTTGAAATTCGTTCATCAATTATTTTGTCGTCGCGCCCTTTTTGTGTAAGCAATGGTTTCATTTGTGGCCTACAAGAATAGACGAAAGATTACCATCGCTAGAGATTTGTCTTTCTGTCATGTTTACGAACCTAAATGAAGTTTAAAAGTCGCACCACTGAGTTTTAGGTTAATCCGATTTTTGCAGGACTACCAAAATCTATCGTTTCTTATGGAAGGTTAAACGATAGTCATCTGTTACTACTAGGGCTCAAAAAATCTAGGAAACTGATTTCCGAACGTTTTATTCGATCAAACAAGAATCAAGATGTTGATGGTTGGACTTGTTTTTGACAGGAACCTACCATCATACTGTCGTTCCAACGAGATGATTGGAGACACCTAATACACATTTTCATCGCGTGCACGTCAACACTGTTGGACCTCTACTACCATAAGAAAAGTATTGATGCTTCGTCGCATATATCGCCAGATTCACTTGGTGTCCGGAGTTTTGTAACAACATAACATAAACGCGGGATTCAACACTAATTATTGGATGGGCTTCACGTTTTGGTAGCCATCCACTATAACTGCGGATTGCGACTGCCAGGTTGAACAGTATTCATTCGCGCAACACACATTTCTTCGTAACTCAATTTATTCTTAACGCAACGCACGATTCACAGTCCAACTAAATGAACTATTTCATCCCACCGTAAAGTCCGCATTGACTGCCTGATTGGAATCACTCGCCTGTTATGATAATCTGCCACTTGTGTTGCTCAGAATACATGACTCTATTCTTGCCGACTGTCAATGTTACGCGGTAAAATTTAACTGTGACAATAATTTTTATTGGCCCACCATTTACTGACCCAGTCAGAAAATGCACTTCCTGATTCAACAGACTATATACGTTGCTCACAACATTTTATTTCCAATCTGGTTCCTCCATCATAACGACTACAAAATAAACCAGCCAACTACCTTTAAAAAATTGGCTGTTATCTTTCATTTACTTGTCTACTATGGTGGGCTGAGATACGGTTGGGAACAAAATACAAAGTGCGTAATTCGGAAACATATAACTGTTAGAAGACGCATCTTCTAACGAAGCAGCAAAGGTGATCGATCCGGCTTCGAGTTAATTGATATGTGATTTTAACTCACTCAGTCCGTTAAGCTCAATTAGATGGTAGCTGCGAGATTGAACGCCTGTATATCATGTGAACTGTTCTCACGAGTGCATTTTCAAGTGTCCCCCCTCTGTTAAACCCATAAATGTAGAGCCTCTGTGGCCTAATGGACTCGTCTCGTAATTTTCAAATAAACGCTGTTGCCACATCCATTCTTCTTCTCGGTTCTGGGGGCAAACGATTGAGCTCGTATTAAGGGACGATCTAATAATAACAAATAAAACAGGGAGTGCATTTGAAGTGACATAACAACATAACATCATGCAACGTAATTTCATCGTATATCAAAATGTACGCAAACTGTATAGAATCGAAATGTTACGTGTTATGTTTTGTCCATTCACAATCAACACACTAGCCGCAGCCTGTATGAAACTCCGGTTTTCTGTAATCGCATCTGAGTTTCAGTTGGAGCTTACACGAATTTCTGGTTTTAGTTAAGCTAGATAGTCCTTTACATATAAAATGCATAGAACTGGAATACCAAATGTAATTAGTTTTGTTCAGTCATTTGACTTATGTGACTGCCTACAATCAGCGCACTTGTATTTTGGATCGCTCAGACAGATATTGTACTTGGGACCCTGATGAGTCATGTAACAACTGAGAGTTCGTACAAAATTAAGCTCGTTCGACTATCCCTTTTACCTGGTCAGTCAGTGGTCCCCGTAAGCTCACAGCTGGTGGTGGCTATCTGGTTGTTGTTTCATACTCTGACACACGTCGCATCACTTGTAACTCAACTTCCACAGCTTAGTCTGTGTCAAACCCGTTAGCTCCACAAGCATGCGCATACAAACACAGTCATTGATCGCACAATCGCTATGTATACATACGTACACGGGACCACATGTACGTAAACGGCAAAGATGAACGCCCCTTGTGGATGTGACTCGATATGATCTAAGAACAGACAAGCAGAATATCTCTGGGTTTGGATGGAGGTGAGAAAACCAACTCAACGTAAAGTAGGTGCTTCTCGAAAGGGCTTCAGAAAGCTCTACTGAATTACGCTTGTACATTTTTCTTGAACATTTCGATCTAAAGTAGTAATGTGACCTATTGTTTATCATCGGGACAACATTATCTTCTAATGGGTTCTCAAGCTGTCGCGGATTAAACTTCCACAGTTCCTTGATGTAACTGACGTTCAGGAAATGCACTGGAATAATGAGAAAATTTCCGTTCAACTTTTTACTTGTCAAGAGGTCACTATCTAGTTTTCGAGAACCCGAGTATACATACATCCTTCGAGATTCTGTAAAACAATTTACTCGGCCTTATCTGTTTCAATTAACGTTATAGATGAGGTTACATAAAGGTGCAGATCTTCAGAACATACCAGTGCCCCATACGAGACAAATCCAGACCAGTTGTGACAAACGTATGTGAAATTTGTGAAATTGAACCGAGGTGTATTTTAAAACTTATAGAATAATTCATCACTCACAGGTTTTAACCATCTTAAATTATATGAATGCGACAGATCGTGATAAGTATACATTGCTACTGAAATACAGCATAGTGAATGAGCAAAATAAAACTGATGGAAAAAACACTGAAAATGGGCCGTCAGGAAATGGATGTAAGCGGCGTGTGAAACGAAGCGTCCGAAAGTAAACGTCCAAATTGTGACCCATAAGTTTCCACGCATTTGAATATGCTTCGCAAACAATGCAGCTGAAAGGATCCGGTTAGTTTTGTAAAAGCAGTTCAGTCGTCTAAAGACACGACGAATGAATTGGTGAGTAAACAGAGGAACTAGAGTTCGTTTAAAGGATCTTCTCCTTTCGGTTCATCTGGCTGTGAACCTTGAATCCAACAAAGAGCCAATCTAATGTGGTGAGGATGAGCGATCGTAATATATTACTCACACCACTGCTATTCAGTAGTATGACCAGGGCATATATTTTGACATCGAACAAGCCACAGGAAAAATGCAGGAAGAAACACCGGAGTACAGCATCGTCGAAAATGGTCCCTGCTACGTAAAGAAACTGAGTATTGCCGTCCGTGACAACGGAGAAGGTATGAGGCCGAGTAACGTGTGCAAACGAGCGGATTTGTTTCCAGTCCTGTTTAAACGTTTAACCCATGTGTTGCTTTCCCGAATAAACAGCCCTTGTGCCGTCCGCGTTCTTGGATCACAACAATTGGTGCCGCGATCAGGATTGGAGAATAAAGATCCCGTGGCCGCAGCCGCTCGAAGATGGGAACGTCCGGAGCTTCCTGGAGGACTTCGAGGACGTGGCAGAGACGATCGGAGTCAAGACCGACAGGGCGAAGCTGGCAGCCACGTGGATGCTGCTCATGGGCAGGGCGAAGGTGGAGCTGAATGCGGCGCGAAGGGGTCCCTCGAAGCTGGAGTGGGCCGCCGCGAAGGAGGCGCTGATCGCCGGATTCGGCGGCCCAGCCGATTGCCGAGAAGCAATTACGCAATTGAAGAGCGCCCGGCTTGGACAAGGAAGCGACTCTCTGGTGTATACTGGGCAGCGTTGTCAAGAGCCCTGTCACATTCAAAACAGGAGTTGAAGACAGGTGAACCAAGTGAACTGAATGACCTGCGAACCGCAGTGGAAACGTTGACTCAAGAAGTGGCTGCTTTGAAGATGAGGAGGGATCAGAACCGTGGCGACGTCTGTTGCAGATGCGGAAGACGTGGACACTGGCAAAGATTTTGCTCTCAGGGTGAGAAGGGTTTCATGTAAGTATACTTTTTGCTGATTGTTTTTGTCTGGGAAGGGTGATCCAATAATAGAGGCGGTTGATAAGACGGCAGTTCAGGCTAGGATAGAAATCAATGGTAGCTCGGAGTACAGCTTGATTGACACTGGGGCCACGATTTCATTGATTAGACCGAGGCCGAAAGAAAATGTTCAGCCGTGTGCTATGGTCGTTCGAACAGTCGGTGGGTTTACACTCAGAGTTACGGGCATGGCGCAGTATGATGTCGGAATCGATGATCACGTAGTCAAGCAATCGTTCGTAATTTCCCCCCGACGCACGCCAGACTATACTGGGAACGGATTTTCTTGAACGCACTGAGGCTGTGATTGATTTGAATCATGGTAAACTCGTAACGAAGTATGGAGCGGTTCCACTAGCGAGAAAACACAAGCCTCAGCTTGGACAAATTGAAACGAACGCAGCCGGAGCAACACCAGTCTGTGACGATCGGTTGCTGAATGAAGTGATATGCATGTTCCGAAAGCTGTTCACCACGGATCAAGACCCATATGGCTACTGTGACTGGATTAAACATGAAATCTTCATAAAGCCAGACCAATTTCGACCATTCGGGCCCAGAATGACTCCGGTTCACTTGCAGCCGGAAATCGAGCGACAAGTGAAAGACATGCTGAATGAGGAAATAATTGAGGAGGCTGATAGTCCGTTCAATTCTTCTGTTCTGTTGATGAGGAAGCCCAATGGGAAATTTCGATTTTGTGTCGACTTCAGAAGACTGAACGAGATTGCAGTCAACAAAGTCGTAGGAATGCCAGCCCAGGCAGAGTCTATCGACAAGCTACAGTGCTAGAACTGCGGTCTGGATATTGGCGGGTTCCAATCAAGCAATCGGACCGAGATAAAACGGCGTTCACAGTTGGAGAGAATGTCAGGTATCACTCTTACGTTCAGACGACTGATGTTGAAGGTTCTGGGAGGACCGAACAATACTGTTGTCTACAGAGACGATGTCGTCATCTACAGCGTGAATGAGACGGAGCATAGCGGACACGTTTCAGCCGTGTTGCAGAAGATTGAAAAAGTCGGCTTACGAATCAACAGTTCAAAGTGTCAACTGGCGAAGCGAACGGTAGTACTACTCGGTCACAAGGTCGGTTAGGGTGAGGTCCACCAAATTCCCGAGAAACTGCTTACGATCGAGGCCATTCCGGTGCCAGCATCGAAGAGGACGTTAAGACAGTTTCTCGGTCTCGTCGGGTCAGCCCATTGTACGATATTTTGAAAAATAATTGTCGATTTTAGTGGACATAAATGCCAATCAATCGTTCGTCGAGATACAACAATTGATGAAGGAGGGACAGCTGACCTTGAAGTTGCCAATGGCTGGATAGGTCTTCGTTGTCCCGACGGATGCGAGCGATGTGGTTATCGGAGCTGTACTGAAGCAGGGATGCGGCATTGTGGAATATGCCAGTCGAGTGTTAACTCCTGCTGAACGAAATTACTCAACGACAGAGAAGGAGTGTTTGGCGATCGTGTGGGCATTGGAGAAAGGAAGACCGTAATTGCTCGGCCAACATTTCCATGTGGAGACTGATCACAAGCCACTGGAGACCTGAGTGAAGCTAGCTCGTTGGGCGTTACGTGTACAGGAGTATAACTTCACAATTCGCCATGTAGCTGGATAAGAGAACTATGTTCCCGATCTGCTTTTCCGAACACAACACATGGATAATGTCCAGAAGAACGTGACCGGAGTCAACAGTATTGAACTTGAGAATGACCCCGGGAAGTTACAGGCAGCGCAGAGGTCAGACCCGACAACCCAAATGGTGATTGATCAACTTCTTTCGGGAGAACAACAACCAGAGAACGAGGAAATTTCGGAGGCGACATCCTTCAGAACGCATTGGTCGGAATTGCGGTTGGATAGTACGGGAATTTTAGTGCGCCGACTACGGGATGGAATAAGCGTGCCTGTTATACCGACGGGGTTGAGAGAGACAATTGCGAAGGAATGTCATCAGTTGGCTCATACAGGATGCCATCGAACTTATGAACTGCTGAGGCAACGGGCATACTGGCCGGGAATGAAGAAAGACGTTAACAATTATGTACTGGCGTGCCAACAATGTCAGCTGCTGAAGAGCTTCAATTACCCCAGTCAATATCCTACACAACCAATTCCGGTCAGTGAGATTGGGGAAATATGGGCGCTGGGCGTGATGGGTCCCTTCCTAGTAACCACATCCGGAAATCAATACATCATAGTCATGACTGAACATTTCACAAAGTGGATCGAAGCAGCCGCTATACCCGATCAGCGTGCAAGCACGGTATGCAGGAATGTGATGAAACACATCGCTGCAGATCATGAAATATCGCGAAACATATTGACTGATCAAGGTCCCTGCTTCGAAAGTGAAGGGTTTCGGAACTGCTTAGAGCGTTTGGGAATCAAGAAAATTCGCAAAACGCCATACCATTCTCAGTCAAGTCCACTGACGGAACGAAACAATCGCACAATCAAGAAATGATTGGCGGCGAAAGGAGGGAGCTGGGAGGAAACACTACCACTGATTCTGTTAGCTCACCGCTGTTCGCCTCAAGGAACAACGAGGAACTCCCCGTTCGAGCTCATGTATGGGCGCGTGCCACGTCTGCCAGTCGATCAGGAAATTGGTTTGTGGGGAGACCGGCGGATGAGCATGCGCGAATTAGCAGAAGCTCGGAGGGTAGCCAACCAAACCTTGGCGAACGCACAAGAAGTTTCTAAGGAGCAGTCAACCGCAAAGTTGTCGGATCGAAATGCGGTATTTGAAATTGGCTCCAAGGTTAAATGCAAAGACAGGCGGAGTCCAGGCGCAACAGGACCCGGATCTAGGAAGTTCCCGACGAAGTGTAGAGGGCCTTATGTGGTAGTGGATCGCCGTGGTCCAGTGTATCTGATTACGAATGAGAAGAATCATCATCGAGTGCACGGAAACCAGCTTTGTAAATGGTATGACACCCCGAGCAGAAGAAAATGCCCTCCTGGAGTATCATTGTCCCCGTAGCCGGTACGCAGATCGCCGAGAGAACGAAGAGAACCCGAATGACTTTCGTTGCAGCTGGAACAATGTTTGCGCGGGGGGAGGAGTGTAGTGAGGATAAGCGATCGTAATATATTACTCACACCACTGCTATTCATTAGCGGGACCAGTGCAGATATTTTGACATCGAACAAGCCGCAGGAAAGATGCAGGAAGAAACATCGGAGTGCAGCATCGCCCAAAATGGTCCTTGCTATGTAAAGGAACTGAGCATTAGCGTCTGTGGCAACGGAAACTGTCTGTGACCGAGTACCGTCTGCAAATATGTTGTTTTGTTTATGGTTCTGTTTGAACGCTTCCCTCGTGTTGCTTTCGTGAATAAACAATCCTTGTGCCATCCATGTTCTTGGCTGACAACACTAACACATTTAATGAGGTTCATTTTAATGTTAAATATGCATATGAAGGGTTAATCGAAGAAACACGTGCGTTGGACATACTTAAATGATTTCTGCTATTAACGTTCAGTCAAAAAGGGAATATCGGATTTTGTCGTGTTGTTAACCTCACATCAAAGTAGCACCTGCTATGTCTCAGGTAATACAGCAGACCGCCAGTGAAACGACAGCTGCTGGACCAGAAAATTGTTACGATCATTTTCTTATAGGGAAAAATTCACATACTGACCACTTAACTCATTTGCTAATTTTTTTCATTTATGTCCATTTTGAACTGATAACGCTAGTTTAATTTTCGTGTGATTCGTAACAGTAAACTTGTGGGAAATACATTTCTTAATCAACCCTATTTCATTACGCATATACTTGAACATTTGACAAAAATTTCAGCGGTACATATCCATCGTAATGCGTGCGACTTGGTTGATGTCATTTCTACTTCAATATGGTTCGAAGGTGGTCAAATAACGCGCTTCCTACACACGTAAATCGTGCTTATCGCACAGTCCACTGTCCACAATCTTATTGCTTTACACTTAAGTGATCGAAATTATAAAGTAAAATGAATTAAAACTGTATGTATCATCATTGAATAAATGAACTTTTGTAGTTGGCTCACTGAACACTCAGCTTTTCTCGTTGACTGATACACACACCAACAGGTAACCTTACTTTCAACCTGTTTTGCTGAAATTGTCTACGGCACCTCTCCAGTACAACCACGTCCGTAAAGTGACCAGTTTTCCGGTTTCGAAGGTAGCCGCTGAAGAGATGTTTCGCTGTTTGCACAAGCGTCGATCGAAGACAGAAATTTCTTGTTTTTCCTTTCGCTAAGTCAGTTATCGACCTCCGGATGCCTTTAGGGCTAATCATACCACAGTCCATCTACCCACCTCCCTCTTTTTTCTTCATGTATCTTTTGGTCTGATATTCTGGTATTCAAGAAGTTATCCTCATACTAGACAGATCTTATCTGAATCTAAGTAGCCTTAGTGGCTCTTTCAACGTGACTCTGCACTCCAAAAACGTTCCGACCCTATCTGATAATTCAAAGATTCATCTGTCATTGTCTAAAAACTTCAAAGAGGCCTTCGATACATGTTTGGTTCTCACCACAGACAATAAGCCTTCATCAAATGGGGAAGCCACTGTTCTCACACTCAGAAACATTCACTATCAAAGTCACCCATCCATCGCAAATGACAGTGATTTATTATGCTGTTGAGACAGTTCCACACGTCCTTTTGTGACAGCGCAATCCAATCCGGGAACGACACCTCTTATAGAAGTTTCGACAGGTAAACAGCACGTCGGCTGCTGTTAGCGTCGATGTTGACCTTTAGAGCTCTCCATTTTTTTCCTTTCTAAGTTCCCATTCATTCTCCATCTGCTCTGATTTTCTCTGTTTCTCAAGGTACAATACTAAATCCACCAGTGTTGTGTCACCGTACGGACAGAAAAGGCAGAGACCAGCAGGAAGTACTTTTCATGGACTCGCAACTCAATCATACGTGTATAGCAGTAACGTGTATTAACAACCAATGACGTGATGATGGTCTTCACTAGTCAAACTTAAGAAACACGCAGAAGGGTAAATCGCCTAGAGCAATTACACACAAGATGTACACATGTCAAATGTGTGTGGTTAAGCGTGGAGTATAAACCAATCAACTGTCAATACGTCTACTGATCTTCCCATCACGCTTACGTACATGTTCGTAGCATAAGGTTAATTTACTGTGGGGTTTAAAACCAGTGGCAGCTAACATCATCAGCCTCATGATTAACAGATAGCTTGATGGCATAGACCGGACCCTTAATCATCCGCCAGCACTCCATCCGAAAAATCTCACATGTGTTCGATAAACAAATCGAAAGTCACGGAGATTGGCAAATTCGAAACAAATAATATATCGTAGGGTGTCATAAGGAGTGGTTAGACTTTGACACAAACATTATAATGTGTAAATTCTGCAAGCGAACAAACATGAAACTAACGCAGAGCTACCGCGTTGGTTACGTCACCATATTCTACCGATCTACAACATTCGCTGCAACAGCTAAATTCATCCAAAACATTGCACGCACCAAACTGCTCCGTTTTCTACCATACCTTGAGATAACTGCTGCACTGAAATAAAAATTCATGTGACGTCAAATAGTGGCGTGACCAACGTCATGTGTAACATCGGGCACGTCAGTTTAAAGGCTCAGTTGATAATTGGAATATATCGTAAGTAATATCGATGTTATTTAGTGTTCGGAAGTTTTATTGAAACTACCTGCAAAAACTTGTAATTAGCAACCCAGCATTCAAGCATTTAAATCATTATCTATGTTTTTTAAAAGTTCGCCGTTCAGTTAGCACTGTTTCAGAACTAACTTGGGAGCTTTGAAGTTTGTCTCAGAAGGGGTTGAGTCTAACCCAGAAACAATGGTGTGATAATTTAGTGCGGTCTCCTTCAACATTTGCTAAGTAATCCAATAAACGAAATTCCACAAACCTTTTTCACACGGGTAGAGATTTCGATGCTAGCTGTTCTAATCCAAAGCTGATATTCAAGCGCGTTAAACTTGAGTACAGAGAAGTTGCACATACGAGATGTGCATCTATGTTCAATTTGACTCATTTAAGTTGTACACTTATTCCCAAAGTGACTGATGTGAATTGTACTTAAAAATAGAACCAACACTCAAGATTATGTAGACAGCTGCATCCAACGTGTCCGCCTGTGGATAATTTGAATCTGGCAGAAAGGTTAACACGAAGAAATGTGTATCGTCTTGCGCACTTGATTGGGAAATTAGAATTTCTTAATGGTTATTTGGAAACATTGAAAACAGCAGAAAGACCGATTAGTCAGATGTTGTGATGCACCATCATTTCCTAGCCTACACAACTGCGACGGTATGGAAGAAAGTGGATCAAGAAAGCGAGGGATCGACAAATTAGAACGACAAACAAGCTCAAGCAGAGATAAAAGAAAATGAACCAAAATTAATCAGTTCACGGACACTATATTTTAATACATGTTTATACAGTTTTCTGGTATTCTCAACGTTGCCAAAAAGCCATGGTAACACATCGTGTGATACGTGGACATCAGAACTCAGGAAAAATAACCACAGAAATAATCACAATTTCCCGTAACTCCAGTATCCAAATAGAAACAATCCGGTTCGACGAAGGAAAACTTGATATCATTGTGGGGAAAATAACCACAACTAGCGGTAGACCATTCCAGTAAGCTATCAGTTCACCGAAAAAATGTTACCTTGTAGCGAATGTTCGAGATCTCAGTTTATGTAACTTTTCATAATTATCCCATAGCCCATATGGATCGACAAGGGAAGAAATATTCTACAAGTCGTTCAATGAAGAGTAGATAGAAAAGATTTCAAGCCCTGCAAATTCACCGACACTTGAGAAGGCGGAAATTAAAATTCAAAGGTGATAGCCGAACGTAGCATTTTGAGGACACTATGGTTTTTGTTGCTGCTAGCCGTATGATTTCAAAGGTAGTTATGTTGTCTTTAGAGCCCAAACGAGTCACTGGAATGGCGCATTCCATGATTGGTCAGACATACACTGATAGAGAAGTTAAAAGGTTCCTTAGTGAAAATACAGGCATTATTAGTGAGCTGAGTAACTGACAGTAAGAAGTCAAATATTAGAATATAATGTGGGCTACTCCAGCTCTCCGTCTCACTGCCTTAGGACAATAATGAAAGCAGTCAGCTAAGGATGTCATAGTGGGGTGGATTGCCAGGCCGGAGGTGCGAGTATTCAAACACTCGGCGGAGTACCTCAACACGGAAGGCAGGCACGTCCACAAACCCTCAACGATCAAATGGCGGACAACGGGGGCAGTCGGATGAATCATCGCTCGACCGGATCGGACCAACGG
>JTDE01000839.1:138593-157088 GCA_014338405.1 Paragonimus skrjabini miyazakii
TGTGATCGGCGCCGTCTATCGGGGGGTTTTCTGCCTACCATTCTTCGTCTGTCGGTCCGATTTCATTGAGTGATGGCTCGTCCAGGCGCTCGTGTTGTCCTCCATCTATCCACAGTGGGTTTTGGTCGTATTCCACGGTGGTGTCGAGATACTCCCCCGAGTGTTGGAATAATCGCGCCTCCGATTTCGTCGTCCATCTTATTTTGCCTGCCATGTCTCGCCCGTTGGTCCGATCCGGTCGAGCGATGACTCATCCGGTCGCCCACGCCGTCCACGATGGCGTTGAGGTATTCAACCGAGTGTTGGAACGCTCACACCTCTGGCCTGACAATCCACCACAATATCTAAAATCGGTCATGGCGACACTTCGTTTTCATACACTTTAGGTAACCCATAAAGCCTGGAAATCGCACTGCCTATTTGGTCCAATTCTTTCGAATTTAGTGGAATCAACCACTCCTTGTTGTTTCATACGTGTTTCATACACGTTTCATACATGTTTCGTACATGTTACAGCGTTTTTGTTAATGTTTTTTCAAAGTTCACTGTTTTATTCCCTTCAGTCTTTATGCAAACGAGTTTGATTTTGAGAAGACACGCGTAGCAAACAAGCTCGTTTTCGGTGTTTCATCATCAGGCTAAATACACCACATTTATATGGGTTCGATAGGAGGGCGGTAGATAACATAATACTGAAGCGAGAGATGTCAGTCAACAGTTTGCTATGCGTGTCTTCTCATGACTAAACCGGGTATATTCACAGTATTGAAACAAACCAAGGACCCCACCGTACTGAAAGAGCTTAATAAGTATAGCAAGTTCAGTACGCAACTGGCGGAAGCGAACGTAGCCATCGGATTTCTGGAACAATGCATAGATCGTCCAGACTTCCCAAAACAGTACTGGACCATTCTTAGACGAATTCGCATTAACGTCACGAGAACTTCACTACAGCATCTGGCTCTAAACGAAAAGAACACGTGACTGAGCAGTATATATGATCTGGACCACAAACGGACGGTCTCTGAAGGGATAATGACAGAGTTAACGCCTAGTGAAGCAAATGAGTTCGAAAATTATGTCCGTCAGATTATGGCTGAAAGACGAGAAAAGAAGGCATTGAAACTGCGAAAGCAACTCAATCCAATCAAACCCAAGGCTGAAGTTCAAAAAAATTCTGAGCAGTACGTGCATAATTTCTCTTCTTTGCTCTTAGATAAAGTTGCTCTTGAAGTGTTATCGCTATGACCGAAATTCTGTTGTCCCAAGAATAGACTTAGGCAGTTGGACTTAGAAACTCAATTTGAAAACCTTTATGATTAATTGAGTGATCTCCAACCATCATTAGCTGTTAATGTTGAGATGCTCAAAGGAACCCTAGTTCAGTCTTGTTATCAGTATCTGACCCGAAAATCAATGACAAGAAACCTACTGACTAGAGAGCACATAGCTTCATTGAAATCTCTAAGAGAGAACAAGAATATAAGAATCTCAAGACCTGACAAAGGTGCTGGAATTGTTCTCTTAGATAAAGCCGATTACTTGAGTAAAATGAATGCATTATTGGAAGATAAAACCAAATTTGTTAGCGTACAAAACGAGAAGGACAAAACGACAGTTACTGAGATGTCACTAACAAAAACACTTGGATGTATAAAGCAGAAGGGCCTGATAGATGCAACTTTTGACAGAATTAGGCCAGT
Organism: Paragonimus skrjabini miyazakii; assembly: GCA_014338405.1. NCBI lineage: Eukaryota > Metazoa > Platyhelminthes > Trematoda > Plagiorchiida > Troglotrematidae > Paragonimus > Paragonimus skrjabini miyazakii. The sequence continues at coordinate 140,297 of JTDE01000839.1, forward strand.
AGGCACAAAAAACGGTGTACCTCTACGACCGATTTTAGATATGTGCAATTCTCTGTACTAAGCAACGGCAAAATGGCTTGCCACACTGTTAGAGCCTGTTAGGAAAAAACTAGCCATTCATAGCTGGAAGGATTCTTTCGAATTTGTTGAAGTATTAAAGCAGCTGAATGTACTAGGCAAGCGTTTATTCTCGCTTGACGTCACATCTCTCTTCACCAATATCCCACTCAATGAAACGATTTAGTTTCTCGGACAGTATATTGAAAGTAATAATATCAGCGTAGGAATACCAGTAGAAGAACTAAAGCAGTTACTATATCGATGCACGTACAACGTTCAGTTTAAGTTCTCCGACAAGATAAACCGTCAAAAGTACGGGATAGCAATGGGGTCACCACTAGGTCCATTGTTAGCTGATATATTTATGGCAAGGCTAGAGTGTAGTTCATTAGCTGATCAAATAAAATCATTTACCCTTTACAAGCGTTATGTTGACGATATCATCTGTGTGGCAGATGATTCTAAAAACCTCAGAGAGATACTGACTAACTTCATTTCTGTGCATAAGAATATTCACTTTACCCTAGAACCCGAATCACCCGCAGGTATAGCGTTCCTAGACGTACTCATGTCTCGTCGTTAAGATGGTACGATACAACAGAAGGTGTATCGTAAAGCAACTTGGACGGGCCAGTATATAAACTTCAATAGTTTTGTACCACTGAGACAAAAGAGAAACCTAATCCGATGTCTAGTAGATAGCGCCACGAAAACATGCTCGAGCGACAGCATCGAAGAAGAAAGACAGTTTATATTTAATACACTCGTTGGAAATCGCTATCCGGAGCAATTTATTCACAAAGATAAACCACAAACTGCAGACAAAAAGTCTGTTTACATCTCCTTGCCCTTCAAGGATGATAGTACCGCTGCAATCGTGACCAAGAAGCTTAATATAGTAATCAATAAAACGTATTTTGTAGCTCAACTACGCGTTCATTTTACCTCCACGCCAGTGTTGCGCTCTCAGTTGACAGATATATTGCCTGTTCATGCCGCCTTTTTTGTGTTTACCGTTTCGTTTGTTCCTATGGAACAAGCTACGTAGGCCGCACAACAAGGCGATTATCCGAACGCATTCGGGAGCACCAACCTGTGTGACTGATGCGAGGATCGATGAGACCCTGTTCGTCTGCGATCGCTACGCATTTGATCGAGTCAAACCATCTGATCAATCAAACCGAATCGTCCAGGCCAATCTACCGAATATGTGGGATACGATCGAAACAGGTCAAAGGTCGTATGCTATCAATTGCATAGACGATTGCAATTCGCCTATACTCACCATCACTATGCGCTCAAAAACGGCTAGTAAAAACGTTGAACCTTCCATGGCCGTGTACGCAAACCCAGGATAGGATGATTGCATAGATGTGACGTATCTCTCGCAGATTTCGTACAACTCACTTGGTCAATATTATGTAACTAAGTCTCATGACTCAAACCAGACAGAAACTGTTGACTGAAATCTCTCGCTTCAGTATTATGTTATCTACCGCCCCCCTATCGAACCCATATGAATGTGTTGTATTTAGCCTGATGATGAAACACCGAAAACTAGCTTGTTTGCTACGCGTTTCTTCTCATGACTAAATCGAATTTGATTTTATGTCAGTGGTGCATTCATTTTAGCTAAATAATCAGCTTTATCTAGAATGGCGATTCCGGCAGCTTTGTCAGATCCGGATATTATATCCTCATTTCGCATTAAGGATTCCAGTGAGGCTAGGTGCTGTCGAGTAAGTAGGTTTTACTAATAGTTCTCTGGGTCAGGTACTGATTATATGATTGAACTGGGGTTGATTTGAGCACCTCAACACTAAAAGATGACGGTGGTTTCAGACCGATCAACTGGTCATAAAGGTTTTCAAATTGACTTTCCAAATCTAGCTGCCTAAATTTACTTTTAAGCCAGCAAAATATTAGCCATAATGATAAAACCTCATCAGCAAATTTATCCAATGCCAAAGAGAGAAAGTTATGCATGTACCATTCCGGATTTCTCAGAAATTCTGCCTTGGGCTTGGTCGGGTTGAGTTGATTTCTCAGTTCTGCTGATTGCTCTTCTCGTCTTTTGACCACGACCTACTGAATGTGACCCTCAAACTCGGTGATCACATTTGGTGACAACTCTGCTAATATCCTCGTAGAAATAGTCTGCTTATAGTCCAAGTCGCATTCTCTGCTTGTCCATGTGTCCTTTTCATTTAAACCCGAAAGTTACTGACCATTGGCAAAACTTCAGTTGGCGGTATGTTTGGGAGAGTGGTTGAAGCAATCGAACAGTTTGCCATGGTCCCCATTACGTCATAATTTGTGTAGTAGTGTGCATGTACGGTTAGTGTTTGCCTCTATTTGTCTGATGTGCATAATCTGCATGTTGCGCATAGGTGATTGATGGCATCAACCGAAATTTTAACGCATCGTAACCTTTCCTCGCGTTTGACTCCAAACCCGGTAACTGGCTCTCAGTCGAAAGTGGCTGAATGTGTAGTGTAGTGCCAGGTGAACTGTGAATTCACATTTTTTCAGCTCGTATGGAAAGCAGTCAGCCCGGACTTAACTTAACGATTGACACGGAAAGAGATAATGTTCTCACCACACGGATTAATTGATTACAAATCCGTAGATTCAAGAACTCCACTTTCAGTGAGAATACACGGAGAATAAAAACTGTTTAAGGATTAATTCCAAGGTTCTGGTCGGCCAAGCCGCTGTTCGTAACGGGCGATCTGTTTTTCACCTAGTGGACGCTTAGAGGGACTGGTACAAACTAATCTTAAAGAAACTCCAGAAGACTGAGCGCAAGATCATGGTGTTCCATTTAATACCACGTGAGATCACCTGTATACAACAATATAGAGGATAAAATTTGACCAATGGGTACCGCTTTAACTGGTTATTTACGGAATGACACTGTTGGAGGCGTGCTCTTCACCGCTTATGCAAAACTATCACGAACCTTGTCCGTCGCGCGCTATCACTTGCAATAAAATGAGTTTTTCACGGTATCAGAAAGTCTGCAACGCGGTTTGATATCAGTAAACCTCTTCAAACAGTATTTTAACAGGGCTTCCATCCAAAGAAAACCACGACGGCCGTTTAATAGTCGACACGGGATTAATCCATCAAAGCGTTCTGCAACCCGATTCCACGATTTCAGTGGAATTGCACAGTAGTGAAGTGAAAACGGCCCAAAGGAAACTACTAAAACAATAACCAGAGGTTTGCACGAAATACCACAAGTTGTAAGACTAACCTCTTAAAAGTTAATCCATCTTAGTTCTGTAACCTTATTCCATTCAACACATTCACTGAATGTTTTACCGATAGCCAAATAGGTGACACTTGAATTGAGCATGAAAGTTGTTCGGTCTCCAGCGATGTGATATTTCACGAAGGTGACATTTATATTAAGTTTTTAAAAGTATGTTGAACACCACAGTAGATGGTTTAAGAGGGTGACTATATAAGGGGACTTACAATGACATTTTCTTCCAACTATGTTTGGACGGAAGTGCTTGACATGCGTACGGGACATTCATGTACTAATGTGGCTTATGCTGTGCGACATATTACCTGTGTAGTTTGAGCACAAAACACCACTCTGTTCCAGTGGATGTGGTTCTGCTAGTCTGCTTCTCACACCTACATATATACAATGCAGAATATTTTTAAAGCCGGTTTTATCTTGGGTGCTAATGTTCGTCTGTGTCCTTATTTGCTTGTTTAGTTTTACTACTTACACATTTTAAGTAGCACACAAAATACACATCATTTTTGCACGTTGGATCAGACTGTACCATAACTTTCAAGTTGAATATCATAAAAAATTGATCTCAGCTGTCGCCTTCCCATAGAATTTCTAATCGACCCCTTCCGAAGAGAGGCCTCAGACTCATCAACAATCTAAAATAGCGCCTAGCATGTTTAATGAAATTGGAGATTTCGACCTGTCTAGGAAGTTCTAATCGCGGAGTTATCGACTGGAGTTAATAGACAGTACCTGTGTCTTCTATGGAGAGGATCGGGCAACCTGATCATTACTCACAAGCATAGGTGGTTGAGAGTTCACATATGATAATTCGGTCGTGCCTAACGTGAGGTCAATGGCGCAGTGGTCAACACGATCGCCTTATGAACAACGTGGCCGTGGTTCCAGTCCCGGCAGTGGCGATGATATGCACTACTGACGAGCTCTAATGAGAGCGAAACTCGAGTCTAATGCTTCTTTTCGAAAAGGGGCCGATTGGAAAGTATATGGGAATGCGACAGCTGCGATCAATTGTGGGTGATGTACAACGTGAAATTAACCAAACCCCTGACTACTCATCAATAATGTATCATAAATACGAGGACCAGAACGCTGGAGGGAAGACAAAGCTGGTTGAAGGCAGCCATACTTGCAAAGGTTTATGGCTGCGACCCTGAAAGTACAGTGTTCTATCAAGGCTTCTGTGACTACGGTAACGGTTACTGGATCGTTTCCATATAGATACACTCGTGTGCTAAATGTTTGACTATCTGCCTTAGGGAATACCTCACAAACGTGTCTGTACCGTGAGTTCAGTGGGTTAAATTTTTATTAATTTTTCAGTCCATCGCAATACTAATGGCACACTGACTGTTCGTCTTGATGTTCATCTTGATGACATTTTCTCTCATGGACGGTTTCACTTTTTGCACTCATTAGAGTACGAAAGTGATGTGATAGCGACTTCGGAGTTCGACAGAGCCACGTTGTGTTCAAATATTTCATCATCATTCATTAGTAGGTTGTAAGAAAATGTTCCGAATCCACTTAACGCCACGAGTTTACCCGTTTGGGGACTGACGATATGTTAGTATAACTTGCGGTCGAAACCATTAAGCGCGCACAGGTTAAATTCGAATTACGTAAAAGGGCGTGTTGCTGTGTTAACGCCGTTTTAGTTTTCGTTTGTGTAAGTCGTGCGCATGACTTACTGGGCCTTTGGCTCATGCTTGTTTCTTGTTGTTGTCTTTTACAGGACTGTTGTTGTAAACTGTACTGGGGAGAACGCTGCCCCCGGTGTCTCTTTGGCAGCCCTAAAGTTGGTCCGCAAAAGTAACGGACAACCAAAGTAAAGACGGCCGGCTTGCATGTTGCATTAGTGACAACTTTCAATTTTATTTGTAGCACTGCAATTACGTCAAATTATAAAACCGAGTTTTCTTATATTGTTACAATATTGTTCAACTTCATAGGGATGGTAGGGTAAACGTACGTTGTGAAAAAACGGCAAAATCAACCAATTTTTCAGCAGGGACTTTCAATACATTTTTTTACGAAGTACTCACATTTTGCTAATACAATTAATGTCAGTACAATTCATAATTAGACGTTTATTTTTTCTCAAAGCCAAACCTTGAAAAATTGCTGAAATACAAGTGATAAACCGTGAGGCCACTTTGGTAGAGACTAGTAGGGTGTACGCCTTTTGTTGCGTTTCGGAATTCCAACACAACGTTTTAATGTGGTTTTAAAAATTGATTCAATGAAGAATGACTTTTGATTTTTTTTATTTCTCACCCCAAGGCGACCCCTGAATAACTATGGAGTTCGAGCTCCTGACCACTACTCATGCAGAATTCTCTTTTACAGTGCTCCCCAAAACGAACATTTCTGCATAATGGACACCGTTTGCATTCTCCTAGGGGCATCTGATATAAGCAGAGATCGTTGTACTAGAATGAGTATGTCCCAGAGATTCTGGTTTGGCTTAGATAACGGAAAAAGACTGACCAGTTTTTTTCACATATTGTTTGGAGAACAAGTCAAACTATTGGTGAATGAAACGTACCTTTTATCGCTGAAAGCCCACGATTTGTCGTGCATGGCAGCTGGTGAATAGCATGAGTAACTTCTCAGTGGATCTACATTGTGTTCATCGTCTAGTGTAGTTAATTTACTCCACTGAGTTCCCGAACCACCACTGGTTGCCCGTAAATAGTTTCCTCGCTAAAAAACCCTCCTCTTCTCGAAAGTCACTCAGTAGTGCTTCCACCCACTCGGAAAACAGACCTGCAGATCCTCCGGTCACTGTGAACAGTATGCTGTCAAGGTGATCTTAATCAGGCATAAGCTATTAACTACTTTAAAGTTGTACTCATATTAGAGAAAAACGGATGGGATAGTTCAATTTTCCGGAACCTAGAACAGTCCTGCAATTTCACTTTGGTGGTTCTCGCAGATACATCTAGCTGGATCAAGTTTCAACTCTGAAGAACCCACAGTACATAAAACGCCACCATAAAGACTGTAGTCGTCCCCTTTAAATTACCTCGATGGTCATCGTCTGAGTCCATCATCAGTCACATGTGATAACGTTCCTCTCAGAAGACGACATTTGGACTCATCAAGTCATTTAACGCCCTCCTCTATGTTTACCTGTATGAGTTCAGTGTCAAAAATTGATCTGATTTAAACCTGTAGGACGGTGGGATCATAACTCATATATTGTCACCAACTGCTTATACTTGTTAATTGTTCGTTCACGTTCGGATTATCGGCTCGCAGACTCGCAATCATCTCAATGTGTGTATACCCCTCGTCCAACCTAAGCTCAGGTGATGAGACGACCTTTCTAATTCGAACCTAATACACATATCTGCACAAATCTTATGGTTATTTCACGAGGTCCGTGCGTGCGTCGCTCTCAGACAGAATGAGTCCTTAATGCATATTACAGTGAACTGTATGCAAATGACGATCAATCAATTAGTAAATGACCCACACTGAATTGATTGTATCACCCGACAAGGTAGCATTACCTGATTGAACCACGGCAGTCGAGACGGTTTTGCTTAATCAATCTACCGGAAGGTACAGGGATTTTTGCATGTTCAGTGATCGACTACTGACGTTTTACACTGAAAATATCATCCTCTATCCATGAATATGGTATACAGTAACCTTCCAAGTAAGATAACAAACAACTGTCATTTGAGAAAGACGAAAATTGAAGTTCAGTTAGATTATGAAATTCATAAATTCAACGGCAAACACATTAAACTGGGAACGCATCGATACCTGTAGCATTTCACATTAAGACGCTTAGTTGCACGTGCAGACTGGGGATTACATTTACGTTTACATCCAATTGAGCATTTGCACTGTTCTCCAACCCATCAATAATAAGAATAGCGAGGGAGCAGAAATGAGCGCATTAGGTTTACTTTCGTTTGAGTGCATATGTAAGACAATTGTGATAATCACAATGGAGACTTATATAGAGCCCCATGTAAAACTCTTGGAATATCCATACCATGACCAGAAGCAACAAGTAACACTGCAAAACGGCCATGTGTACCTCTGGGGGGGGGGCAGTGATAACCCAACCGACAGAATACTCTATCTCGAAAGAAACAACACCGTCCAAGAAACACCTTCACACGGTGTAGAAATGTTTGACACTGGGTGCCTCCATGAAAGTAACGAAAATCCCGGAACCGTTAGTGAAATAATTCCAGAACAACCTGTGAGCAATCCGTTATTTGGTTTATTGCTCACAAGTTTTTCTGATTTTATGAATAACTAATCGGTCTCATACATTTTCCAAATAGTGGTATACATGAAATCGTTCGGGGGTGTGGGTTACATATGCGTAAAAATCACCAGGAAAAAACAGTTCGACAATCTTGTCGGATTGAACACATCTTACTCCTGCATCAAAATTTAAACCGGATAACTTAAATGCACAAATCTGTCTAAACATGTTTCCCTGACAACGGTCTGGCAAGCCAAAATCGAATCTCCAATCGGGCAAAGAACCCAGGGTGTGAATTATTTGACAAAACTGCATCAGACAAATCCACAAAATGGTAGTTGGAACAAAATAGACCTCGTGTACATACTTGTGCGCGGAGAATAGATAATATCGCGGAATTTATCACTTGGTCATAGAAGACACAAACTAACGATCATGTGTTCATTAGGATCATTTCAGTTGTGTAGAATAGTACAATTTGGACAAACGATCTGATTTATATAACTGATCAAAAACAAAGCAAAACACGAAAATGTCTGAAGTCACCGCACACATTCCTAGAGAAAAGACAAGGTTATATCCCGTGATCAAAGTCAACTCTCGGCGTCGATGCGAGTGAGAATGGATCATCTTAGATCAAGGTGTGCACACTGGATTGGCTAGTTGGGATCTTTGGTTTTAATAAATTAGGTGATAAGAGATTACTTTAGTCTACCTCTACTGGTAAAATTCTCATGAGGATCGCAAACACGTTGTCGGTGAAGTGCCATAGGTACCAAATGGCAATACATAAACCAGTTTGTTAGACGATGTGAACCAGTGTTGCAACATTCACACTATATTTTTCAGCTGTATGAATCGTGGAGAGCCAGGTTGGTTGGCAGTTGGTGCACCAACATCAGGGGACTCAAGACATTCGTGGTCGATTGTAGTCTTGTGGTTATTATTGGCAGACCAAAACTTATGATGTGTCATGATCTGTAAACAGCTGTCCTGAAAGTTAGGGTTATCGCATTGGCCGATCACTTGATAGGTAGGGCAAGAGCGAAAAGAGAAACCCGGTTGTCATTCCGCACATAAAAGCCATTAACTCTAGCATTGATATTGAAATGACTAGAGCCCAGAGCCGCTCAACAAGACTTCCATTTTACATTTCCGACAGAACTTGTTCATCGCACATTCACGGGCCATTTTTTACCGGAATCACTACTGTTAGTGCCAATTACAGTCTTTATCGTTGCCGTTCTTATATAACCCCCTTGACTCCTTTCGCATTTTGTAACAGTTCATCAAAGCTAGATGTAGTGAGACATCATTTATTCAGGATCTGTGAGAGGTTAAGCTTCCTAGATTGACTGATATATAAAATATCACCCACTGTTGAAAGTGTTAACAACGAGGACGCGAATAGGAGACAAACACATTATGGCAGCCACCCCAAAGGCCATGGGCAGCTTGACTAACGATAAGCCGTGAGAGCATGTAATGCGGTTTGCACTATTTCCAGATGACCAATTGAGTATGAAAAGGCCTTTCGTGCGCCTGCAATGTGTGTCGCTTGGGTAAAGTAGGCAAAAAACCTGCTGAAGATAGACCACCTGAAGTAGTCGTTCTAAATTTTTCTGAAACCCTCGATCGAATAAAACATGTTGTTCTATGTACGCTTTGAATCCTCCTATAATCCGATGGTTCACTAATTATTTGGAAACCCGCTGGTTTGACGTATTAGTTGACGGTAATTCTTCTGGCTGGTAGTGCGAGACAAGCGGTGTATCACAACGTTCTTTGTTAGGACCTCTGTCTTTCCGTTTTATTCGTGCGCAGAATTTCACAGTTTCTCGAATCTCTCCCACCAGGATATGCCAATAACACTAAAAATCAGTGTACTACGGACAATGCAACAGACACCGAAAGGCTGCAGAGTGGGGTGGAAGTTTTAAACCGCTGAGCAGCAAAAACGATATCCTTTTAAGTAGGACTGAATGTAACGTCACGCATCTGCAGTGTTTCCGTTGCAAGGAATACCCTTCAGGAGACGAAAAATCGAGTACTACTACTCGGAAGTGGGAATTAAAAACGAGTGTATCAAGTGACCAGTTGTGCACTAATATCTAAGTTTGGTAAACCCGGTGCATGGGTTACTCGCTAGGTTGCTTACACTGCTTCACCAAGATTGTTTTTCGATCATCTTTAGCTCACAAGTGTAACTTCATCCTAAACCAAATAGTGAAGCTTACCGTTTTCTCTTATGGTGGGCATTGTTTTGACGAAGAAGGTATAACGAAGATCCACAACGCGGATTACAACGCTCTGTTCGTTGTCTTATCCAGATGGGCGGCATAAAATGGGTTAGTTCCCAATGTGCTACGGGTAGAGAGGTGCATAGAATGCAACAAAAAACGTTCATACTGTCAAGACCTGTGCCTTCACTTGGCCTAAACAGACATCCAAGGGGTAATGCGATGACGACATTGTTGTGCCGTGTTCGCCTCAGACCCTGTTCAACTAGAAAAACAAAACGCCGTGACTTAGCAGCAGTTATTTTTTGTGACAAGCCAAACCAGGAGGAAGTCAGTACGAAATCGGCTACAGCCACTGTCTGTTTTAAAAAGCAGCAAACAGAAATGGCGTAAACAGGTTGTCCCAAAATTGTGGACCTAGATACATAATCGGGAGTCCGAAGCAAACAGCTTATCCAAGTTAGCACATATGAATCAAGCGTATGTAAAATGTCCGAATAGTTGACTCTTTTCTACACTCATCGGTCTAAGAAACGAGAAGTGCAAAGAACTATGGTGATTGGATGCGGATTGGTAATAGGTAGATGAGTAAGTGATCCAAATATGACGCGTACACTAGTCGATCAGCAAACAAAATGAACAGAATATAGTCAGTTAACGCGCACTGAATTTACACGAGCAAATTAAAGGAGGGGTAATATGAACACAGTAGAAAAGTTCAGAAAACAACAAAGATTCGACAACGAAGATAAAAGGCATTAAAAATGAAAATCTAATTATTCGTCAACCCCTACGCAATGGTTTGCCAAGGTAGTGTAAAGTTCACTACCACCTGCTTCTGAACAGACAAAGTTGTTTTCTGACGATGTATAGCTTACGCCTCAAAAAAAACCAAGGCACGTTTGTTTAAATTCTGACAAACAACACTTATAAATAATCTTTCAGTTTTCTCCTCTGTTATCGAAATTTTTTCATGGACAGGAAGACAAAAATTAGAACGCATGCTATTCTGACAACGACCTTTATTTAGTGATTTGCATTCCACACAAAAAACAAGACAGACCAGCGTAAAGGTAACATGAACGATACATAAAACCTGCTGAACAACCTGTAAGGACGGGGTGTAGCGGGGCAGCCGTGTACCAGCAAAATTTTCGTCCGCTATTCCATAGTCTCATTGGTGATATTCTGGTTTAAAGTGGTCCAATCACACATCAAAGTCTGTTGAAATTGTGCCAATTTACTTTGTGTTCGTACACAAGACTAAATTTAGCAACATCAACCCGAATTAACTAGTACTAAGTGAGATCATACTAGTCGCTCTCGGTCAGGTTTGTACGCTTAACAATGGCTTACACTTGATTACATCGGAGTTTTTGAATGCATTTGGCTGTTATTCACAACTCCATCATACTTGAAGGGTTTATCTGTTATTGCTACACTGAAACAGAATGTCAGATTCTCACAACACATGTAGAATCAGTCAGGATTCAAGGCTATAAGCAGTCCATCGGGGCATCCGTAAACCTCTTGATTCGAGTAGAACAGGGCAGAAAATTGAAGGTTTCTGGAATAGAAACTGGTTAGCCAAATGACATCTGAACACGGAATTTAACCTTAAGCAAGTATCAGTCAGTAATGCAGTAGCATAAGCAACTGAATGTGGTGGTACACAAAAGACAAAAGGGGAGAGTTCAAACGAGAGTTCGTTGTACCAATTCAGAGTATGTTACGTATAACAATGTGAAAAATGTTTGGCCAGTATTCAGTGTAATCAACAAATGAGGATGTGTATGAGGCACGTACAATACCATAATTCGACCAACAGGGTGAAGGTATGGGAGGAGTTGGGATTAGCGCTATGCAAACGATCAGTCATGGTCGCGCAGCGAGGCGATAACGCCACGTGACCGGGTGCGAAGTTTCGGGGGTTCGACCCTCCCGGCGGACAGTGTGTCATCACGCTCTCCATGTCATTTGTACTGATCCGAACATAACTTTCAGTTATTCTGGTCAGAATTAACAATACAGTTGTATTGGTGAAGTATATAAAGGAGACTTATTGTCTCAGATAATGAACGTACACATTCTCATACACTTCCAGCCGTCCAAGCAGGTTGTACTGTATTTCCTGCGTGAACCAACTCACAAACTAGGCCGCACAGATGGAGAAGGATTTAGCAAAACTTAACGCATCCTCTGTCAAACTGTGGAATCGAGGTCTTCGACCAAGTTTAGAAGAGTACATAAACAGCGATGCTTAACAACTGAGTTGAGGAGGTCGGGTTTCCTTTTATAGGTGACGGAGCCTAGCAACTACAGTGATGGATTGTCTATCGATGTCAAATAATCGGCGAAGTAAGTCCGAAGATATAAAAACACCAAATTAGCTAATAACCAATACGGAGCTTCAAAGTGTAGAACTAGAGCTAAGAGCAGCAGCAATAAGACAAAGGGATGCATGAAAAACTTGAGACGTTCGTTGTGTACGAATAGTTGTGGAAACTAACAGATCATTGAAGGTTATCTCTTGAATCAACCCTTAAATCAAGCAGCAACGGATCTTAACATACCAAAAATTGTCATCAACTCTGACACTGGAGATATGAAAGTATCATACGGAAAGTATAGCCGTACACCGCGGGAAGGTGGAATCATACTGTCAGACGAAAAAAATGACCGAACGTAGTACAGCAGTTAACTATCTAAAACTATTTGTCTTTGTCTTCATACTAGCTCACGAAGTCTGAACAAGTTGCCCAGATGAGATGGTATATTAGAACAACACAAATATTGGTTTTCGTACTGTCCGCAGTGGACAATGAGATAAGATCAGTTTTAGGGAATGAGTAGATTTGTTTTGGAGATGTCCTGTTTTTAGCGTTCTGTCTGCCGATAAAACTACGGTCCATCTTCCAACGCCTTTGGACTGACACTTTAGTCGACCGCTGACGAACCGTCATACCAACTTGCTTCACTCTAACTAGCATCGTTTATACGACGGTGTGTCCCTCGTCAAACTGCGCCTACCTCAGGCTGTTCGATTTCCTTCTTCCTTTCATCTATGTGGTGCACGATATTATGAAAGGAGCACTCGGAAGTTCTGAGTATCTCGGAATTGCACTTCTGTCAGGTAGTAAGCTGATGGATACTGAGCATGTTTTTCTCATTTCTACTGCAGAAAACATGCAGATCGTGCTGATTCGACTAAGCGATGGCTGTTCCGCCCAATACTCACTTCGTACCATCAATGTGTAATGTTTTTATAAGATTGAGGTGACACTGGTCCACACTTTGTTAGTGCAGACTGGCTGTTCGAAATTGTCGATTGCTTTATCAACCTGATCATTACTCACTAGCGAAATTGGTTGAGCGTTCACATATGATAATTCGGTCGTGCCCAACGTGAGGTCAATGGCGTAGTGGTCAACACGGCTGCCTGATGAAAAACGTGGCCGGAATTCTAGTCCCGACAGTGGTAAGAATATGCATTACTGACGAACTCTAATGAGAGCGAAACTCGAGTATAATGCTTCTTTTCGGAAGGGGTCGACTGAAATGTGTATGAGAATACGACAGCTGTGATCAATTATGGATGATTTTAAACTTGAAACATGGATAGTCTCATCCCGACCTATACTGCTACCTTGGCGAGGGGGTCGGACTTGTGTACTGTTTTGATCCGGCGGGCTATACTGACTAGAACTCTGGTCCATCCAGGTGCAACCTTGTCAGACAGGCCAAAGGGAAGCAGTCAGACGAAAAGCAGTTACACTCATAGGGTTGTATGTCGCACTACTGACCGCGTAGGAGTGCTCAGGTAGTGAGGCACGATCCTATGGGCATACAGCAGAACTATTTTCATAGTTACGGCACTGCTGTCTTCCGTATCAGGAAGAAAGACGTTAGAAACGGTACCCTCAAACAAAGTGCACTTCGATCGCCCAACGGTTGACCGTGACCGCCGGCGTATTATCCAATACGGTCGAAAAACATCTAGTATCTCGCAAAAGCTTGATGTAGATTCGAGTGCAACCACTGCGCACAGCAGTGCTCAGAATGAGACATCAATGTTTTATTCACTGCGCTCTCGGGCTAGGCAAGCCCCTCACTGCCAAATGAGTCAGACTCTTGAGTCTATGGCTCGGGGTACGGTCCCCCAAGATAACCCTGTATCCTGTTGACTCGCAGGTCAGACTTTTGAGTCGGAGACTCAGGGTGGGTTCCCTCAAATCAACCCCCTTCCGCGGCATAAACAACCCGGAACTATCAGAAATTATCGTTCTCCCGACTGACATTATTCACCCAACACGATTTCTTCCTACCATTTCAACCCCCATGTCTTCTAACTTCCATGTACCTTCGGGCGATAATTGTTGTCTGAGGTCAAGACAACTGGTAAACATTGGCGCCATCGATGTCCGCACTCTCCGACAAGTCGGTCAGCAAGCTGCTCTGGCAAGTACTCTCTCAAGTCTGGAGCTTGATGTGTGCTGTGTGTCGGAGACGCGAGTCTACGATTCTAGCACGGTTATCCATTTGAGCTCACCTCTAGATAACTGTCGACCCAAGCGCTTCCATTTCAGGGTTTCTGGTGACGCTGAAGCTGAATCTCGCGGTCGAGCTGGAGTGGGAAACGCACTGAGTTCCAGAGCGGAGCAATGCTTCCTCGATTGGATCCCAGTGAATAGTCGCTTGTGCGCTGTCAGACTCAATACATCGGTAAAAGTCTGTCGACGCAAATCAGAATACCATTGTGTGTTCATTATATCGGCGTACGCTTCGACGGACAGCTGTTCGGATGCTACCAAAGATGCGTTCTACGACGCCCTCGTTGACTTTCTGGAGCAAACTAAACACTCATCAGGCGGTTTGAATGCTCAACCTGTTCGTCTTACTCTTGAGGAGAAGCGGTTGGGAAGTATGTTTGGTGTCCGGGCACAACGCACCGACAGTGGCGAAAGGTTGCTGCAACTGTGTGCATCCAACGGTCTCTATATTTTGAGCACCACATTCTAACACAGGAAGAAGCACTGTGTTACTTGGAGACCTCCGTTTGCTTCTCAGCCGTGGACACAGTTGGATCATATATCAGTTAGTTGCAGTTGGCGCCACTCTGTTAAGGACTGTCGTGCCTTTTGGAACAACCACCTGGACTCGGACCAGTTTTGTCATTTGCCCAGATGATCTGCGCTCGCGAATGCAAAGTGCTTAACTGGCACTCGAGCGGCGAAGATGTAACGAACGCTTACCAAAAGGCGTTGGTGAAGAAGTTCCCCAGTTCAAGTCAGATGAAGGATCCTAACGAACACTGGGAACAAATCGCCGAAGCTATGAAAGCATGCTGTGAAGAGGCATGTTCCAAAGGAGCCGTTCACTTTCGACAGAACTAGATTTCCGTCACGTCGATAAATCTCATGAATGAGCGTTGCTCGATCCCACCTGGCTCTGAATATGATGACGACCGTCGAGAACTTAAACGCAAGCTGTCAAAGCATGCGAAAAGATCGTGAGGAATACTTAATCGAACAATCGGGAGATGGAAAAAGCTTTTTTATCTGAGAATAGCAGAAGGCTTTTTCGCTGATCCGTGGTTGTACTGGCTGTCGAGTCGGTGTAAGTGGGACCATATGTGTAAAAGATGGATCGCTTATCACCAATCAATCGCGCCGATTTGACAGACAGGCTGAACATTTTGAAGAGCAGTTCAGCTGGCCTCAACCAGATCATGTGGACGACGAGACCCGATTGGTCAGTTAATGCATTCCAGACGGCCCACCGTCGGAAGCAGAATTGGTCCTAGAGCTCAAGTTATTGAAGCGTAATAAGGCTTCTGGGCCAGATCTTCTCTCTCCTTTTCTTTTAAAGGATGGTGGGGAGAGGTTGATATCAGAACTGACGCAACTCCTCCAGACGATTTGGGAGACTGAAGTGGTACCTCGTGATTGGTGCTTATCAGCAGTCGTTTCCGTTTTCAAAAAGAGGGCGCATAGTCAATGTGACAACCACAGAAGCATCAGTTCGGTGTCAATTTCACCCGAGTTACTCAATTGTATCATTTTATGTCGGCTCACTAAGCCCAAAGAAAGTCGGATACGTGAAGAACAGGCAAGATTCCGATCCGGTCGAGAGTGCGTTGATCACATTTTGATCTTGCGATGGATCTTGGAACATCGGCACTCTTATAGGCAGCCGACGATCGTGGTCATTTTAGACTTGAGGGTTGCTTTCGAATCAGTTGCTCGTAACGTTCTCTGGAGCTGTCTTCTCAGCAAGGGAGTACCAGAGAAATACGTGAATCTGTTAAGATCACTGCATGCTCACTCTGCAAGCATGTTGACAGCTTATGGAAAATTGCCTCGGGCGTTCATCACTTCTGATGGTGTTCGTCAAGGTTGACCAATTTTCCCTTTTCCGTTCAATTTTATCATGGACGACATTCTGGAGGGTGCGCTTCGCGAATCCAGTGAGCTTGGTGTTGGGCTTCTTCTTGGTGCTTGATTGACCGATCTGGAGCACGCGGACGACATTGTCTTATTTACCCCCTCTGCAGAAGACATGTAGACCATGCTGAACCAAGTGAGTGACCGGGCTGGTTTGTATGGAATGCACTTCGCACCTTCGAAGTGCAGAGTGCTGCTTCAAGACTGGGGCATTCCCACTCCTACTTTCTTCATTGCAGGTAATCCGCTTGAGACTGTGGACAGTTTCACATACTTCGGTAGCACTATCTCGTCAGTTTGTAATATTATTAATGAGATATCAGCGAGGATTGCAAAGACACGAGTCGCCTTTGCCAAACTGCGTCATCTGTGGCGTCGAAAAGACGTCCGGTTGTCGCTGAAAGGAAGGGTATATAATGCCTGTGTACGTTCCATTTTGCTTTATGGTTCGGAAACGTGGCCTGTTCAAAAAGAAGATATCAACAGACTTGCTGTGTTTGACCATCGTTGTCTCCGCGAATTGGCCCATATTAAGTGGATT
>JTDE01000839.1:169265-183076 GCA_014338405.1 Paragonimus skrjabini miyazakii
AGAAAAGAGACCACACCACAGCTAATCAATAATATTTTAAGAGCGTTATAGCACGTGACAAGCATTAGAGGTTCTACGACAACCATTTACATGGCTATGCTGGCTGACGGTTCGGTCAAGTGCCCTTAACGCGCGTACCAGGTCTAGCCCAAAATTGTATACTGATGGCACGGTTGTGGCAGATGCACACAGCCCAAACCGCAAACCACACTAGCTGTAATGCTCGGTGGCTTTTCAGTAAAACAGAACAACTAGAAGTGTTGGCTTTTTGTTGATTATGTTCGTTCTGTCGGATATCTTCTAAACAGAAAGGTCTGTGTAGGTTAGACGTCGATCGATTCTTGAGGCACCAGAACCCGAAAAAGAGGTCGAGATCTTTCTACCCCTAAGACGTTTATTATTCCACCACCGTTTACTCACGTATACTTCCATAATAACATGCCTTCACACAAATAAACCTCGTAGATATGAGAGTTGTTACAGCAAGGGGCATTCAATGTCAAGAAAACGATATTGAGCGCTTCCTCATTGTCTGGCCGTTGAAATCTACATAAATCAGCATTACTTTACAGATTCGTGAATGCCAAACATCAGACAAGTTCCAATGATGCTTGAGAAAGCAAATGTACTAGTACTCATAAGCAGAGTCACACAAGTAGATTAGAAATTTGAAGGTCTAATTTTAAAGGTCACATGGTGTAAATTTACAAGTAAGCTGAGAGAATTAACAGATGAGTTTGCATCAATGAAGGCGGTACGTAGTGGAATAGCAATGTTAAGAAGGTGAACTAAATCGGAGTTAGGCTTTGTATGGACTTATAAATGGGGTCATGGCCATAAAAAGTAACTTTCAGATCTGAAGATTAAAGCAGAAGTCATAAAGACAAAGAGGGAAGGCAGAAGGGAGAGCGTTTAACAGGAAACGAGAAAAACTGACCCGCGGGCCTATTACAACTAATGTTGTGATCCAAGAACGCGGATGGCACAAACGTTGTTTACTCGACAAAGTACACATGAGTTAAGCGTTTAAACAAGACCTGAAAATAAACCACTCATTTGCACGCGGTATTCGGCCCTAGATCGTCTCGGCTTCCGCAGACGTCAATGCTCAGTTCCTTTAAGTAGCAGAGACCATTATGGGCGATGCTGCACTCTGGTGTTCCTTCCTGCATTTTTCCTGTGGCTTGTACGATGCCAAAATATATGCTCCTGTCCTACTACTGAATAGCAGTGATATGAGTAGTATATTGCGATCGGTCATCTTCACTGCACTATGTCTAACTGAAGTGTGCGCATGGAATTGAGAAGAGTTCTCAATATTGTTAACTATCTCTTACTTCTCAAAAAGTTACCTACACGGAATCTTCGAAAGCGAGTGGGAAGGTTCGTAAGGAGACGTTAGTTTTACTGGGCAGTGGAAGGATTGAAGTCTGACTTAACGCAGGTCTCTAGTGGAATTCCTCAAAGCCCACTTCTTGGCCTGAAATCCTCTCCACGGTTCACTAATGACCTGCAAGGATAATGAGCCGCTCATTATTCGTGCTTTCGGATGACGTGATATTGCTTGGGGATCTAACTAAGACGGCGATCCAGAACGACATAGACGCTCTAGCCCAGCGAACGAAGGAATACGAACTACCACTCAACACCGAAGTGTGTACACTTAATCTTGAATGGAGCGGCCAGCGTTCTTTACTTTCTAATAAACAGCATCATTTCTGTAGTTGAATCCGCAAGCCAGACGAGTAACCTTGGAATTAAGCCTACACATCGATCCAGTGTATCTTCATTGCACATGGCATCCACGAAGAAAGAAAACGTGATGCTTCGTCCACTACGGAAGGCAGTCAATTCTAGAAAATCGGAGATAGTGCTACCTTTATGCGAATCAAGTGTAAGATTCCATCTCGAATACGTAGTCCAAGCTTGGACTCTGCATGTTGTGAACGATGCGGAGATCACAGAATAGGTTAAGACAACTTTTACTCGCCTATTCTCTGGTAATAGACATATGCCTTATGAAAACCGGTTAAGAGAATTGCACATTTCCTCATTAAAGAGAAAGTATTTAATTCAAGCTTTCCGAGTTATATGCGGATTTTCAGGTTTAGGAAACCGTGGGTTAGTTAGGTTCGGGACACTAAACCAGCTGAAGGGACAGCCATTTAGGCTGGAAGAACCTGAACCGAACATCATGAGGTCTATGTCTTTGTCCTCAGAGGGTTGCCAATAGCTAGAATGGAACACCTAGGAATTGGTTGTGCCATTATCCGCTGACGAATCCAAGAGGTGACCAGACGGTCACAGGGCCAGGCTTTTTTGGATGAAGAGCAGAAATTAATGCTGTAAGCCAAGAACGCGGACAGTGCAAGAGTTGTTTATTCAGAAAACCAATACATGGGTTATGCGCCTCAACATGACTACAATCAAAAACACTCATCTATGTACGACACTGGTCTCAGAACTGCACGGTTGTCACGATCACAAATGCTCAGTTCCTTTATGTACCAAATACCATGTTAAGCCACGCTGCACTCCAATGCTTCTCCTTGTTTTTTTTATCGCAATTATTTCAATGTCAAAATCCATGCCCCCGCCTTACTACTGAAAAGTAATGGTGTGAGTAGCATAGTGTGATTGCTCGTCCTCACTGTACTAATTAACATTCCAAGAGCAGTTAGATATCATCGTCATTGAAAGGAAGCGGAATGAATGTCATCTTTAGTTCGTCTAAGTAACCCGGTTGGCTGTAGGTCTGCGGTTTGTTGACTGTTAATGTGAACAACTGTGAACACCCGTTTAGTTTTAATGAGTTCCCGAAGTGCCAATTCACTCCATAGATTGCTTCTACCTGTAGTTCGACCCCTCTAGTTTGATTGAATAAAGCCCGTACTAAGTCCCTATTGCATCGAACCAGGACAAACCTATCATACCGTAAGTATACCTCGTTCAACTATGGTGCCGACAGACTGAGACCAACGATGTTTTCAACACTGTGTACCATCAAAACACTCAGAAACGATAGGCAGCGAGCCTTTTCAAGCCTTGTTCTAAACTACAGATCATCGTGACTACAATTTAATCCTTCCATTAATGTACGGATTAAGGGTTAGCTGTTGGCTATCAAAAATGCGATCCACGTTACCCCGCCAAGCCTATGCTAATTATTGTACTACACACTGTTATCTGTAATTGTCCAGTAGATCGATAGGCGCCCACAAGAGGACGGAAAGGATATACTGATGTGATGTGAATGATGCAACCGTTAAACATCAAACATATGTACGAATAGAACTCCTTAGTGTGGACCTTGGATAACGTGCCTCCAATAGTGGCGTCTATCGATCCAGACGGAATTTCATCATCCTGTTTTATTTGGCAGTTTCCTCAAGTTGTGTATCACGTTAGTTCATTTTTGGTGCACCAATCACAAGCGTGAATGGAACCATGATCACTCACGTCCGTGTAGTGAACAATCCAGAGTTGACGTGGATTATATTAGTTTATTATTCAGCAGCCTTGTTCACACAGCAGAAAGCCTTGCCTCCTCTGTCCTTTGTCTTCATGCACTACTTAAACTATTTACGTTTGCAAATATACCATCATTCCTTTCACAGTCTACATATTCCTCAACTTTCACACTGTCCTCATTTGCTCAGATTCGACTGTTTGTGCACAGACTCTTACAACGTTCACAATAACTTCATAGATAACAGAGAGTATTTATGTCGTGATAAAGTATCTCACATGATAAACTGATTATATGCCATACTTAACTAAAAATGCCCACGCTAAGTGTCTCACACTGAGCTGATGCAGAAAGCCTTCGTATAGTATCTATAGTAGACGGATCGCACTATTTTCACTTTGCCTCATTCCACAGGAAAAAAAGGAAATCAACACATAAATTAACTCCAGCTCACGTTTACAAGTAAAATACGCCTATTTTATGGAAAGAACTGTCTGTATTCTAAATCATATAAACTGAGAACAGTTATCTGCTGAAATTCAATCTATTGGACTAGTCTAAATAAGAATAGTTATCGGTAGAAATATCTTCAATTTACTAATAAAGGGCCAATGAACCGACACAATGTTCTGAATGTCACATTCTCCTGTGCAACTTACGTCTATTCGTGTATCCGGTGCAAGCAATAAGTTTTTGTTTTTAAAATAGGTATCACTTTCAATATGCGTAGCTCATTTTCCTTCTGTGAGATCTGCAACAGAAATTACAATGGGTAGACGGATGAGTAAATTATCATTTCTAATTTGGTCCGCTTTCATCACTTCTAAGGGATAGCTTAGAGTTTAGTTATGTGTTAGAAATGAAGACGGACATATTTGAAAGGATTCTACGAAACGGACGCGCAGACAGTGCACGATACAAAAACAGTGGAGACAAATTGACTCGTTTATCGATGGTTATGACCTACCGTCCTGTCCAAGATTTCCAGTATAGATGAAATGGTACTGCTTAATAAACAAAACAAAAATCAGCCGTGTGAGAATATTACAATCAGACTACAGTTTTTTTTAATGTTCAGTTTGATTTGTATCACTGTTTGAGGGGGAAAAACTGGGCTACATAATGAGCAGCATTTGTTAGCGTATTTTCTGAATCATTCTGTCTAAACTTCATTTGTACCGATCTTGATCAACTTAGTCTGTACGAAGCCCATGTAGAGCCGGCTATTAAAGATATAGCTCATAAATATTTCATAATTTTAAACAATCTGCCATGAATCACTAAACGTTGAAGGCCTCCATTGAACACCTCGTGGACACTTTGTTCAGCAACGCATTCGATCGATCGGATGTCCGTGTGATGAAGAAACGAAGAGGCGATGACGAAAGTAGGCACCCGTCGGCCTGTCGCATCGGGATGCATTTCGTTATATTGAAAGTATTTTTTGCACTTTTCTAGTGCATTTCGCTCGCGTGCATATGTGACGTTTCACAGCATTCTTACGTTACGATCCGACTACATTTGACGTCGAGGTTTTATCATCTCGACAGTACAGCGGATTGGTTATATTGATCGATCCTACATACACTACATGGGAAAACAAGCAATAGCTGTTGGTATGTCTGATCAAATTAATCTGTCGGCAAATGTTAACTAATCAGTACCACTGTTTGATACATATATTTCAAGTGTTTCGGATTAGATGACATTTGTTTTCAATGACGTTAGTTGGGCCGTTTTCGAAAAAGGCCGACTGGATAGTCTATGGGAATGTGACAGCTGCAATCAATTATGGGTGATATTCAAATTGAAATCGAAAATTTGTATGTGCCGGACAAGTGTTTGCAGCGGCCGTATGTGACCACGCTATTTCCCACGTGTCCCCCTCCAATCTCCCCAATCAAGCGGATTCGATTGCGGTCGGTACTGTTTTTAAGGAATGTTGCAAAAGTGATTGTCCGACACCGCAAACCGGAATACAAGCAGTATCGCCGGAATTCTGACTAAAGGACCTATCCAAAACATGCCACCCAACCGAATCGAGTCAGTGAACTGTGCCACTTCAACGCTGTAAACATGGTCATACTCTCTGGCACACACGGCTGCTTCTACCCTGAGTTCTGACTACCGTGGTTTACGGTCGATTGTAGTTGGTTGTTGCCAATCCTTTCAGACAATGAAAATGGTCAGATGACTGAGTATCAGCAGGCATGGATTCTTGCAAATGAGGAAGGTGGAAATACGATTTTTCCTTAATTGAATGTGCTATCACATCTGATTTTTCGTCAAACTACCAATAATGAAAGACTGCATTCCCGAAGAAAACGTATTTGAAAATTGGTGGGAGATTCACTGAAACCTAAAGGATGTCTACATTAAATGAAACGCGTCATATTATCATCTAATTTCGCCACACTGTATGTCATATAGCCGTGTAGAACAAACACAAAGCGGCTTGTAACAGTTCCCAAAACTGTGGCTTCCATATCGAACCATGTCGTGCTGCGTTCTGTTAGTAAACCTTTTTAACACTATCTAACTATAACATGATGACTACAGACCGCTTTGTTATACAGATCAACTCAGACATCTCACCTAAAAATGTTGCCGTTTTGTCCTGAGAAGTAATTTGTCCAGGATGTGGAGACCGTTTAGTTTGGCTTGCCGTGGTCCATTCACATCATGAGAAACAAAAGAGTCCTGTATGCCTATGTATGTGCCAAATTGCTAAGTTTGGATGTCCAGGTAGTTTCGTCAGTTCAGTTAGAATGTTGTGTGTGTGTGTGTGTGTGCAAAGGCAAGGTTGTGACCGTGTGCATCGAACTCTGATAATTTGGACAGTGTCATCGATTTGAAACCCTATTTAGTCTATGGTTGAAAGCAACGCTAAAAGTTGTCCTCCAGAAATCAGAGGACGGTGTTCAACTTGAACACCACATAAGTGGCCCCTTGCTGAACGTTCGAAGTTTCGGCACCTCAAGTCGGCTAGGTAATTCGACTATGCACATGTTGTTGTTTACAGGTGGTTAGGTGGTATTTGTGCACAGCGAACAGAAACTGCAGCGACTGACCACGACACTCAAATTTATTTTGGAGATCTTCGCGATTTGGATACTTTCTCTCTTACAGCCTTTTTCGGGTGGATGTGCTGTACTTACAACTGGGATCCACATTAGTGGAAGCACTGCGGTTAGTTACGCGAGCTACTTGAGTGGCATTTTGGCGACAGATCCGTCCATAGATGGCGACCTGAGGGTTCGGGTGGCGAAGGTTGACTCTGCATTCGGACGTCTTGAAGGACGTCTCTGGAAGGGGTGTACCTTGAAGATAAAATCGAGACTGCTTGTCTACCGTTCAACAGTGTTGTTTACACTATTATATGTTACTGACGTCTCGACACTGTATTAACGGTAGCAAAGCCGTTTCCATCTGAAATGACTTAGACGCATCTTGTGTATTCCGTGGTCGGACATGGTTCGAACACTGAGATACTTCAGTGAACGGACTCGAACGCGACTGAAGACATGCTGATGCTCGGTCACCTTCGTTGAATGGAACGTCGATAGTATGGTTGAAGAACGGTTTCCGAAACAACTGCTGTACCGACAACTGAAGGCAGGTAAGTAAAAGCCTGGTGGTCAGAAGCTGCGATACCAGCCGCGATATCTAAACAAGTCTTTCACGTTTCAAGACCGAGCTTAAATAATAGGAGGACGTGGTCTTGAACCGGGTCACCAGTGAAATTACGATCCTAGCGGGCGTCCGTAGGTTAAGTGAGCGACACTGTACGCAGAAAATCTATAGGCGCCGTAGATCGTGGTAATATGACTACATGGCGTTGCGGTGAACGCGACCGCAAAATTGGTGGCCGACTCGAACTGACGGGTCATAAGTGTACGCAAAACACACCGTCAACGAACAGACGACAGTGTCCTATGCGTGATTTGTATAATCTATTCCGAAGGTTTGGCTTGGTTTTTGGTTCCATACTGAATTTTCGTTTTTCCTTTTCACCCTTTTCATAATGTAATAGTATGTATACCAATTCTTGTCTTCTATTTGCATCTTTTCCATTGCGCTTCTTAGGTCGTCCAGTTCATCTGCTTCGTTTCCCTTCAACTCGCTGGCTGTCAGCCAGTTATCCGCCAGCAGTTGCTGTGCCGCATCAACCAATTCCTCTAAAATCGTAGGACATACGATGACAGCGCTCTCGAGCTGCTTCATGACTGTTGGTGACACTCTCTTGAAGAATTGATCAATCAGTATGCGTTGTTCCGTATCCTGATCCAACCCTGGCAAAACTCTTGATAACGACGCGTGCAGCGACACGGTATAAACGGGAGCGTCGCCTCTTAGTTCAGGAATATAACATACAAGTCCGTTTTCAGACGTGTTATTACATGAGTTTTTGAAAAGTGCAGGATATGTTATTTAGTCGTAAACACTGGAGAAAATGACAGATTAACATGAGCTCAACCGTAGACTTGTCGGCATACTACGAGGGCTGATAAGATTCACGTCACTCAAATTCAACGAGTGAACAACTTTGGTGCTTGCAAATTGCGCACCATACCTCCGAGGACTTTCCGTTGGAATGAGGTTCAGTGGAATGTAGAGCATAATTGTGCCTACTATCCATGTTACTGAAAGCCGATCTAAGTCGGAAGAGGCTTGTCTATTTTGCGAAAGGCACACTACATAGCTTCGAGTGTCCAGCTCATGGCTGACCGTATGTACATTAAGAAACCCCACTGACAACATTTTGCCCCTATGGAAAAAGCCTTTTTCAGGTATATACGAATGATTCTTCAGAAAAGAGCATGAGTGGGATTCAGACTTGGAAGTTAGTGCGGATAGGTGGATAGATTATATTTGTTTTATGGATTTCTGGACTGCAGTTGAGTTTCCCGCAGTCAAATACCGTCAACAAACGAGGTGGATGAGGTAACACCGTTTTACCGTTTTTAAATGAGCACTGGTTCACCTAACAGACTGACAGAATAGTTGGTATACAGCCAGAGAGATCGAACGCACCAATAATTCACCAGTCAAGGCTAGACATAACGGTACGTAGGCATTCCAAGTCGCTTTTACATGGATTAAAATTTTGCTAGTTCACTACTTCATCTACATTGTAGATAGGTGTTTGATTACTGTTGACTGTCTTCCACTGAGCAACGTAGCTTTCAGTTTAATCTATGTGTAGACAGCAAGTATTGACATCTCATCCTACATAACGTTTTCGAACGAGACGATAAAGTCGATCGTCTGTGAGATGTAAGTATGTAGTTTGTGGCATCTAATCCGTCTCACTCAATAGGAAAAAGAGACAGTGACCCCGGATAAGCCCACCCAGGAAATAGGGAATCCACAGTAACGCATTGTTAGAGGGTTCATTTGTATTTACTGACACCAAAAAGACATGATAATTTCTCAAGGAGTATTAATTATTGGTCTGGCTTGTCTTTGCCGCATTCCATCTACTCGAGGGTTATATACTAATTTGGATTTTTTAATGCACTGAAACTAAAAGCCAGTATCAAGCATTGACCAAAACATGTCTTTTTGAAATGGATTCCGCAGCGTCGTTTCTTTTGAAGTCATTCCAAAATCAACCTATATTTGGAACTAATGTTAACGCACGAATCGATTGCCAGTCGTTTTCTCTCTATAACTGTTACATTCTGGGCAAGTTTCTGGACGACAGAGTTACTAAGTGAATTGCAGAGCAAACTTACCTAGTTCTCTTGATAAAGCAAAAAAAATGACTTTAACGACAAAACTGTGTTTTTCCCATAATAACCTCCGTCAAACGATATTTCAAATTTTGTGCAGGATTCTGAAAAAATTATATAAGTAAGCACTGTCAATTGTCCCTTTGTTACAATTTACTGATTTCGAAATCTATTGTACAGTAGTGACGACTTTCGACGGCGAAATTGGTGAGTAGATACAGGCGATGTTTGGTTATGCAATTCAGTTTATTTAATGATGGTGGTCTGTGTGATCGAGCATCGATATGCACTAATGGAATTACTTCAAACTAGATTATACCCAAGTGTGAACTACCACAAAAATGTTCACTGTTTCTCCGTTTTCTACTCTTCTAGAACTCTTCAAATCTTGTTTTTGACTTTTGTCCTTTCAGAATGAAATTTTACAAAATATCATAGACTGGATTGTACCGCAACTTCACCACTTTCCAGCTTGAGTTTCGCAAAGGAGTGTGTCAATATGGCCTTTATCAAGCAGTGTACATCGTGTGATAGATATTATCCTAGGATGTATTTTAAACTTGTGCGCAAGAACAAACTCAAACCGACTACAGAGAACCTCAAGAGATTTGCGGAATCTTACTTACAAATTGCCACTTTGGAATTAGCTCGCTTACGTTCAGCTCACCAACAGCTATTCTCCGTGGCTGACAGTCTTAATCCATCCTGCCGCAGTAAGTTCACGATCTTCGTCTATTCAGTACTAAAGAAAACCAGTGAATCCCATGGTAAGAGGCTACAACTATCGATCTCCAATGAGGATATGATATCATCCTTTGTCCCGAATCTGGGTCATTATGTAGCGAAAAGGCGTCCAATAAATCACAATCTTTATTGTCCAACACGCTAGTTCACGTGCTATGCGCGCGCTCGCGTTTATGAGTCAGCAACCCAGACCACAACACCCCCAGGTTTCCGTTCACGCGTCGTGTGCACTTCTGCCCGGTTTAGGTGTGTGAACGGCGCCGTCTATCGGCGGGTTTTCCGCCTACCATTCTTCGTTCATTGGTCCGATTCCGTTGAGTTATGGCTCGTCCAGGCGCTCGTGTTGTTCTCCATCTATCCACAATGGGCTTTGATGGTATTCCACAGTGGTGTCGAGATATTCCTGCGAGTGTTGGAATAATCGAGCCTCCGATTTGGTCGTCCATTTTATTTTGCCTGCCATGTCTCGCCCGTTGGTCCGATCCGGTCGAGCGATGGCTCATCCGACTGCCCCCGTTGTCCGCCATTTGATCGTTGTGGGTTTGTGGATGTGCCTGCCTTCCGCGTTGAGGTACTCCGCCGAGTGTTTGAATACTCGCACTTCCGGCCTGGCAATCCACCACAGTTATGTCAGGAACTTATCGGCCCGTTCACTGAACAGAATTGAAATGGAAGCACTTTCGGTAGGTTTCAGGTTTTGCATTTCGCCATTCAATATTTCCGATATTCACGCTGAAACGCAGTTTGAGCTCTTATATGATCAAGTGAAAACTTTAGAGTCCACATCTAATGATGCAGCTAGTTGGTTCAAAGTTAAGCTGGTTGATTTTGCCCATAACTACCGACGTACTTCAATCAAATAAAATAGCCTGTTGAGCAGAGCGCATATACATTTTAGTAAGCAGTTAAAGAAAGATGCGAGCATTATCATCTTACCGCCGGACAAGGGATACAGTGTAGTCATATTGAGTAAAACTGACTATATCGTTAAAATGTCACAAATTCTGGCAGATCGCTCAATGTTCCACCTGGATGCTAAGCATAAAGATTTCATCATATCTGTTTAAAAAGAAGTCACTGACTGTTCCGGAATTAAAGAAAAGGCAGTTTGATTGATCAGAAAACCTACTATGAACTCTTATCTAAGGGATCCCAGATACCCAGAATGTATGGCTTACAGAAAACTCACAAAATTGGCATCCATTTGAGACCCATACTTTCGATGGTCAACTCGCCGTATCATAAATTAGCCTAGTGGCTCGTCCGGTTACTGGAACCACTACGCACGAAGATTGCTGAACATAGTCTGAAAGACCCATTTTCATTTGTTGATTCCATAGGAGATCTCAAAATAAGGGACAAGATAATGGTATCATTCGATGTAAAGTTACTCTTTGCAAATGTTGCACTAACCGAAGTGATATCAATTATTCATGACTTTTCAGCAGAGCACAACAAATCATCATTTAGGCTACCTTTGTTTGAAATTCGTAAGCTCTTGTACCCGTGTACTATGAACATTCAGTTCTTATTCCATAGTGAATTTTACCGACTAGTTGATGGCGAAGCGATGTGAAGTCCGCCGGAGCCGGTACTCGCTGATATTTTTATGGCGTATTTAGAAAGACAAGCAGCAACAGCTACTTACTCTACAACGCTGTATAAGCGATATGTTGACGACATATTTTGTGTGTGTGACTCACGAGACCATGCTGACCAATTCTGCGCACAACCGATTAGTATAAACCCGAACACTGCGTTCACCACAGAAGTCCAGGAAAACAACAACCTTTCCTTCCAAGATGTGGAAATGTCTGTGAACGGTGATGGATTCATCGTGAGAAGAGTGCATAGGAAGCCCACTTGGGCGAGGCAGTATATTCATTTCAAAGTTTTGCACCAATATCGCTCAAACGCAGTCTCGTTCGAACCCTCTTCAGTAAGGTTCGCAGAATTTGCTGACCCGAGACGATTGAGGAAGAATCGGCTTTTATCCACCAAACATTGATGCACAGTGGATACCCCGCGCGTTTCATCTCGAAATATTCTAGAGAAAGGTCGAAACGAACAGTATCAGTAACAGCGTCTCGCAAACCCGTGTATGTATCACTGCCATTCAAGGGTAAGGATGTAACCACCCTCATCCAACGTAGACTAAAGTGTGCCCTCAGAGCTGCGGCAGAATTAAGACTGATCAACCAGATGACACGGCTGCCCTGCAAACCGAGGAAAGACCCCAGCAACTCACTCACCATATCCAACATCATTTATGAATTCATTTGTATGTGTGGAGTCAAGTACATCGGTCGAACGGTGACAACGCTTGGGACACGTGTCTCGAAGCACATTCCCAAATGGCTGGCGAACAACAAAACAGTTTTCTATCACACGACATTTGGAAGAAACGGGACACGTAATTCAAGTGGAGAAAGCTTTTCGTGTGTTGTATCGCCCAATCAATAAGCATACTTTACTATTTGCCGAGGCCGTTACGATACACCGTTACAAACCCTCACTTTGTGTACAGAAGCAAATGGTAGTTAACCTATCACTACCATGGTGTTAAGAGTTTGCAATCATGAGTCTATATTTTTCGTTAAGTGGTTGTTATTTTGTTTAAATGTTTTGGTTGTACCGTTTAGATAAGTTTATTTCTTTCTCTTATCTTAAGCTTTATCTTGGATTGCCTATTAGCCTCCGTTTATTTCCGCGTGTCTTGCTGTAAGACCGATATTGTCTGCAACGTTAGTTTCTTACTGGACCAGTTTAAAATTTGAATTTTGTTCGTTTGTTTTGAACTAATAATAGCTCATTCGAACAAGACTGGTTCTGTGTGATGTTCCTATTCCAGCTGATGACGCATTCTTATTTTACGCCTATTTAAATTGATGTATGCTAATTGATCATAGTCCGTGTATCGTAACCGAAGAGATCGGTCGAAATGTCTCTGCACAACACACCTTACGTAATCCTACTTGCGTGTTCTGTTGCCAATCTGTTTGGCCCTGTATAAAGCGAACTAATAACGAAACTAATTATGTATTCAGGGATGGGTGGAAGGAACAATATATTCTAAGTAGTAGAACCGTCCATGTGTTGTACATAACTTACCCCTGCTATCGCCAAAATTGGACGAACTCCATAAGTTACACGTATTAGAATTTGACACTCGAGATAGTGTGATGTGCACTCAGACTGAAGAAAGAGTACTTATCCCAAGAGTTATCGTATTTATGTGCCATTATTCAGGATAATTACTTACTTCCTACTTCTTCAACCATGTGGCAGGTCAGAAGATCAGTCGAATAGTTTCTGTGATTAGCTTGATGTTTAGTTTTATCTCACCCTTAATATTAAGGAAATGTGGCTGTACAAAGGTCTGCTGTAGAACTTGGATCACTGATGCTTGGTTGAAAGAATGATATAGTTCAGGCTGAATAGCAATCATGTATTATCGTATCTTTCGCGTTACCACAGACTTTCTGGTCAAACTCTTCCGAAGAGAAGCTCTATACTCGAGTTTCCCTTTTGTTACCGTTCGTCTGTGCTGTCTATCCATATCGAGGTTTGGATATAAACTCTGATCATGAGACAACCATGCTGAACACGTGTTGTAAGTGTGTACAACCATTACATTCACCTCGTATCTGATTGGCTACGTACACACCCGCGTGATACATCGCGACTATGATTGGTCTAACTCTAACTCGTTCACTGGTTTAATATCACGTGTTACGTTTCTGGGTCAGATTGCATACATGCTATTTATGCTCGTTACGATTGCCTTGCGTTCTGATTTACGATACAACAAATGGCGTCGCGAACAATGCTCACTTCAATGAATGCACCTACAACATTTTGGA
>JTDE01000840.1:4729-49699 GCA_014338405.1 Paragonimus skrjabini miyazakii
TGTTCAGCAACTACAGGGACATAACAGGTACATCATCATCATAGACAGCAATACATCAGTGGTTCACACTGATGCTTAACTGCCACACAACCATGAAAAAGAAGAAACAAACCCTGTTTAGGAAGAGAGAAGAAAAAAGAGGGAGGGGACCTAATAACTAAAATAGTTACGTCTATATTCAGACACACAACATCAAGGCGCCTACACCTTGCAAACAAACAACCGAGCTGTAAGGTACAAGCAAAGCTCGTCAACGACCAGCCGAAGCAGTGTCTCTGAAAAACTGTCTGAACCACTGGTGCAGGAGTTAAAATCCCTCAATATCGAGCGGTGGCTAGTTGCTCCAAACATCCTTAAATCGTCTAAGAGTTGAGGTGGAAACGATCTAGGAGAGCGATATATAACACCGACCATGGTAGAGCTGTTTGGTATTAACTTTATCTTGCATCACAGTCCCTTGAGAGTACCGTCATCATCGACTTTGGCTAACACGAGGGTGACGGGAATGTTATCGTGAATAAAAAAATAACACCTCTCCTGCTTGTCAACCACTAACACTGGAGCGGTCCGAGCGGAAGAAAGCGTATCCCAGGAGGGATACTTCAGCGTTCTTCACGTCCTCTGATAACCACGTCTCAGCAAGGGCCATGACTTCGGGTTTATTACTGCCAACCCGTTGCACTACCTCATCCAGCTTGTTTAGGAGGCTCCGAACGTTTGATTACACCACTCTCGTTCGATCTAAGCTTGCTTCCACTTCTCTGGAAGAGAGTGGTGGGTAGTCTTGCTGGAGGCTCTGCCGCGCCACCTTGCCTAGGGGAAAGAAGCTGAAAACAGTTAGAGTTGATTTGGCCGACGAGGCGTTTCAATAACGCCAGCATTTTGCTAGCCTTTTTTGCATTTGTTTCAGCGTTCGCAGACCTCAAGAGAGAGTGCGAAACAGTGCATCCTAGGTTCTCAGTAAGAGCCATCTGAAACGGATATCCATCTAGATAATAAGTGGTTTTCATAAAGCCGCGAATGTGCATAACTTTGCACTTACTAGCGTTAAATTCGAGTCGGTTCACTCGAGACCAGTTGAAAAGAATATCAAGGTCTTTCTGTAGGATGATAGAATCATCGGTTGTGTTGACGGCTCGCCAACTTTTGATGCCGTCCGCAAACAGTAGTAACGGAGATTTGCTTGAAACTGAGAAATCGTTGGTGAATACTAAGAATAGCAGCGGGCCAAGAATTGAACCCTGGGGTACTCCATTGAGGCTAGGCCTGCAGGTAGAGAAAACACCATTACCGCGCACCCTGTACAGACGGTTAGCAAGATACGACACGAGCCACTGGAGAAGATTGCCTCGTACCCCATAATGGGAAAGCTTGCCGATCAAAACAGAATGATCCACGCGGTCGAATGCCTTAGCAAAGTCGGGATATACGACGTCTGTTCCATTGCCCTGATCAAATGCTTTCGTCCACTGGTCGGTGGCTATCAGCAGATTTGTGGTACACAAACGGTCCTTGCGAACTCCGTGTTGCGCATTGGAGAAGAACTCACAAGAGGTGAGATACTTATAAAAAGAGTCGTATACAAGCGCCCCCAAAAATTTTGAAACGCTTGACAGCAACGCAGTTGGTCTGTAGTCACTATGGCAATTTCGCCTACCACCCTTGAAAACGGGTGTAATGCTGGCAAGTTTCCAGCTGCTGGGTACTGTTCCCTGGGAGACGGATTGCGTAAACAGTCAGCTAAGTGGGTCAGTAATCTGCTCTGCCGCTTCCCGCAAGGTCTTGGGAGGTATACCGTCGAGGCCTGGAGAGCTGTCCCTATGGCACCTGAGTTTAGCCAACGCCGCCATAGAGGAAGTATCCACAGTGTATGTGCCATCGACTTCAGTGTCAAGACGAACCTGAGGAACTGATGGTGGCTGCGCAAAAACACTGCTGTAAAACTCAGCAAGGACATCAGCGGTCTCCGTATCAGAGCTAGCTAAGAGTTGTGGAACTCCGGCTTTTGCCTTGCGAGTTGATGCTATAGATTGGAAGAGGCTATTTGGATCAGCGGTAAACCGTTCTGTAAGACGTTGTTGGTAATGAAGACGGTCACGTCGAATTAGCGATGTACACCGATTCTTTAGGGCAATGTATATTTTTTGGTCAGATTCTGATAATCGATAGCGCGTCCAAGCATACCACTTCTTCAGAATGAGTTTACGTGTACTAGAGCGCAGTTGGCTTGGAGGCTTATTCCGTTTGGAGCCCGATAATTGTGTAGATTCACCTACGGCTGCAGAAACGAGGGCAGTAAGCTTCTCACAGAGATCCTCTACAGAGTGGAGTGGGGTGTAGTTCGCTCATGACTGCATTCCCAAGTATCCATGAAGTTTTCCCACATCCATTTTCCGGAAGTTTCTGCGATTACTAGTCGTTGAGCTGACCAGATTCGTGCTACAAAGGAAGTCGAATAAGACGACCGCGTGGTCACTTAGTCCGAGTGGTGCGGTGATTGTAATGTTGTCTACCATCAACTCTACGTTAGTGAATAAGTAATCCAGCCTCGACGGATTATGGCCAGTACGCCACCGTGTTAAACCAGATATGTGCTCCGTAAAACCTAATGCTCCGACTGTGTGAAAAAATCGTGCAGAGATAGAATTTTCAATAACTGCATACGAGAAGGTCGGAAAGTTGATTTCGGGTAATTTGAAATCGCCCATTAAGAGATTGTGGGAAAATCCTAGAGTGGGTAACACTTCCAATCTAGATAACGAGTTCGTCTTTAGAATTATCAGAAGATGGAGGACGATAGAGGACCCTTACTAGCCAGCGTTCTGAACCACTTAAGCGAATCGAGCACCAGACCATTTCTTGAATCGCGGCAAGTACTGGATTGTTCAAAAGGAAGGCTTGGAGAGAAGTGTGGGTATAGAGGGCCGATCCCCTTTTCTACCTTCGGTTCTATCCACACGGAAGATAACCATATCTTCTAAAGCGATTTCAGAATCTAGGTAGGAAGTGCTCAGCCACGACTCCGTTATGGTAACAATTCGGAGCTTTGTAGTGGAACAAAGTTCGCGGAGCTCTGGTAATTTATTCACTAAGCTAAGCGTGGCAGTTAAGCATCAGTGTGAACCACTGATTTATTGCTGTCTATGATGATGATGATGAAGCTAAGCGTATTTGTGTACATGCACTTTACAGAGTTAATAGTGAACGAATGAACGTTCTCCTGCGATTGTGAATGAGGGGGGGAGGGGGTTCATTCAAAACGCAACGTTGACGAAGGTCGCCGACTCCACAGGAGCCGGCTGTAGTGAGTTTTTGAGATCCTTAAATCCTCAGTGGGAACCACCAAGCGATTAGCACGCGTGTGGTGATTGGCTTTTAATAAATCTCGTTTTACTTTAGAACGATTTGGGTGGAACGAAATCCCGCCACGGATAAAACGACTTCGATGGCGGAACCGCTCCAATACGTGCGATGCCATCTCATGCGAGGTGACAGTAATTTTCAAGAGTCGTGGTCGAGATTCCCTCGACTTCGGCTTGGGCCACAGTATGCGGTGAATACGTTAAATTTGGACGTTGGTAAGTTCAAGGGCAGTTGACAGGAATCGCCACTGACTCTTGTGTTCCAGATCGTCGCTAATGGAATCAGGGACACCCCTAATAATAACTTTGCGAGACCGGTCAGTGGTTCCAGGTCCCTTCTGAGCGAGTTTTCGCCTCTGGCGTTCAGTCCATGGTATATCAGGGTATACCCAGGCCCCGGAATTATCGAGCAGCTTATGTGCCACTGGGAGGACGTCTTCAGTCAAATTAGATGGCGAAAGCACGACACTTGCTAACCGAGGTTTGTCAGCATATGGCGAATCTAATTTCCTCGCCAACCTCGTGATAGAGTTTGGGACACTTGGATTTATGCCCATCTTAGTGCAAAGACTGGCCCAGAGTAGACGATCATGCTCGTCTCGCAGCTTTAAGCAGCTGGCGGCACACTGCGAAAGGTTCTGAATAATTACAGAATCTTCCTGAGCAAATAATCTCAACCGTTTGGGAGCGACGGTGTTGGTGCTCCTGAAGAGCTTCGCCGAAATTACGCCGTTATTAACGTAGCTCTCCCGAGCGACGTCATCGAACCTCTTAGGTAGTACTGTGCGAAGAATCTCGGAATTCTTTTGCTTACACGCTGTTGAGGGGTTGCCAGCAGTAATGGGCATATGCGTTTTCGGAGCAACCGGGGTAACCTTCTTTGACTTCGCTCCTGAGACAACTGACGCATAGGATGCTTTGCCTGTAATACTCGCACTACATACCTTACTGGCTGCAGCCCGTGGCTCAGGGGATGTCACTTCTACTGGTGAGATGCTAGTTTCAGAACTAGGGGCCTGCCTAGCGGTTCTACAACAGAGGTAAACAAGGTGGATATAGTCTAGCTGTGTTGTCAACATTTTGTAAACCTCGTTCGACATACCTAGACACGAGGTGTGAAACCATGTGTCTCAAAACAAGCACTGCATGGCTTGGTCCCTCTCGCGAACAGTCTATACACAAGATCCACAGCTGGACATTTTCACCATCTCTGGGCGAATAAGAATAGGTTAATTCGTAATTCTCGAAGTCTTCAGGATACGGACAGTCAAATATCAATAAAACAACGCGGAGAGAAATCCCAACTCACAGTATTCAAACTTCGGCTTGTGCCGCTCAACTTTTCTGCACTCGATGTTTACTAATGACTGATTTAAAGGAATCATTGAGAACAATTTCGGTTTCAGCGATGATTTTCAATTACTTAATTTAAAGGAACTTCACACTTCTTTCGACTGCGGCAGTCATGCGGCTCCCTAACTGTTCATGTGCGAACTAATCCGGCCGCTGGGGTTATCAGACGTAACTTTATGCATTTCGACCTCAGTCGCATGGGAGGTTTCCTGCGGCATGTAACTTGGTCATTGTAGGACCACACTAACAGTCGACAGGTAGAAGTCAACAGACGAAATACCATTCAACTCTCTTTATCCGTTAACCCTTCTGTCATTAAAACTAGATCCAATAGCGAAAAGTAATCGGGCTGTAGCACATCTTTTGTGATACTTTTCTACGCTACGAGCGTCTCAGGAATACGCCATGCTTTGAGCTAAA
This sequence comes from Paragonimus skrjabini miyazakii, assembly GCA_014338405.1. Classification (NCBI taxonomy): domain Eukaryota; kingdom Metazoa; phylum Platyhelminthes; class Trematoda; order Plagiorchiida; family Troglotrematidae; genus Paragonimus; species Paragonimus skrjabini miyazakii. The sequence goes on from JTDE01000840.1 coordinate 9,865, forward strand.
TATACACGCCTGGTTTGAGATGACAGTTTTGTTACAACTGTAAAGCTAGCTCTACCGTATACTAATGGGACCCGTACCTCTGCCTAAACACTGGTACAGTCAGTGAGGCCAATCGTTTCTGTCCGGTTGACGATTATGTACCTGACGGGATCAGTGTAGTCCTCTGGATTATCGCAGTAAGTATACGCGCCCACCGCATCACTCTTGCAGAATAAGTCTGTGACCTCCCACTGTTCGGTCCCTATTAGCTGATTGATACGATTCATCTCATTCTTTTTTGTTCCATCATGTGTAGATTGAAAAACTTGCGTGTCGTATATTGCAAGAAGCTTTTCAATTCATTTGTCTTTCCATTTTAGATAATGGCGACATTTAAAGGAGCAGCAAAAGAGGCACAAAGAGCTATGCTGTTAATGAAACAGCGCGAAAAAGAACGACAAGAACTAGAGTTGCAAAAACGAAAACTCGAAGCCGAACTGAGGGTTGGTGAGATATCTACCAAATTTGCGGTGCATTATGATGCTATCGAACAACAGTTGCGAACAGACACGGTATCCGCCTTTGTTAGAAACCTTATTGTGTTTGTCACAGATTGGCTTGGTCACTTTGGACGAAATGAAAGCTCGCCAACGAGCTTTTATGACCCTTCGAGAAAAGGAACTCGCGCTAGGTGGTTCCAAAGGTATGTGTAACAAGTCTGGTCCAAACGGATCCGACAAAAAGACAAAACTCCAACCGGTGAGTTGTATTATCTCATGAATTACTACGTTTATCACTGTAGAGTCTTTTGTCGTTTGAGGATGAGGATGAAGCTGGTGATGTCACTGCGGAATCGGAAGACACTACTAAAGTAGACCGCGTTGAACTGATGTCATTCGTTAGATGCCTTACAGGTGAAGAAAGTAGAAAAAAACAATGAACTTGAACCTCCACCCCCCGATGAGAGAACAGTCGCGTCAGATGAACAAACTCCGATTGAAAGTTCGAACTGTGTACCTACAAAACGTCGTCGTTTGGGCATGAACCCTGCGGTTGATACTAGTTTCCTGCCTGACATCGATAGGGATGCTGAAGAGAAGCGGCTGCGGTAAGACGTTCTAACCAAAACTTTCAGAACGTGGTCTGGGGTTAACAATGCATTTGACATTCTCATTCGTACCATGAATGTATACACACATACACCATTGTTTTTTCTGGGTAGAATCAGACGATGATATGAAGTGACTGAATTTTGCACTAATGCATGTGTTTTATAAACACGGGAACTGGTCATTTGTACAGGGTTTTTATCCGTGGTTGTTTCAAATCTAGCGGAAAACCGCTGCTTTTGGCATACTTCTAAGTGTCGGCAGCGTAACATTTTGCAACCCTAGTGCAGCCACAAAGTTAAATTGCTGCGTATACCGGTCTGATGAATTAGCGGAAGACCTGTGGCGGTTTGTCCGTTTGACAATGAGCGTCAAAGTGAACTTGACAGTGTTAGTACAGTAAACACTATTACTTAGTCAGATTGCAAGCTATCCATTTGACTGGAATACTCATTATTTTGCAGTCCGCCTTTGGTTTAATCAGGTGGTACTGTGGTGCAAGCCACCACAACGAGGGAGGAGGGAATGTTGTGACTGAACGACTATTGGAATACCGAGTATAATGAATTTAGCTGTCTGGTCGTAGTCATGCCGTTAAGTGTGGTAGGCCACCATATCGACCAGCCATTCCAACCGGAGATTCTGGTGGTGATGCAGTTTTTAGCTTGACAGGCAGAATTACCCACTGTACCCAGTGAGCTATTTGTGGTCTTCGTAACTGGTGACCATGTAATGGTTTTCTCCATACAAGCAGAATGGATGTGTACGGACATCTATCGAGTATTGATAGGTTCGAGTGTTGTTCAACAAGAATGTCTTGGCTGCTTTGTTTCTGTTAAACGCTATCATTGATGACATTTTAGAGATGTTTTGCAGCCGTAAAGTGTTTCTGCAGGACCACTGTGATTAGAAAGAGTTAATGTTAGATACCGAGGTTTTTGAGGTTGTTGAACAGTTGAATCAACGGCTGCGGAAGTATAGTCAACGTATTGAATTAACAGCGCCGGCACTCTCTGTCCGATACGGGTGCCCCCACAACTGCCGCTACCGGTTAAGCTGCAGTAGATATAGTCCTCAGCACGACGGCTGCAGCCACGTTATCAGGTTGGATTCCTGTTAACAATAGACTTTACGCCGTCCGCCTGGCGGGTTTTGTTAAAACCAGCTCTAGGTGCAAAACCTTTAGGAGTCTTCTCGTTGTATCTGTTTATGTTTTAGCCGACTGTTGTAACACCGGCGTCGTGGATGCCTTTTATTCGGATCTGGCCGCTCTCCTTCGGTCGACACATGATTCTGATATGGTCGTTCCGGCTGGAGATATTAACGCCCAGGTCGGCCGTTTTGATGAGGCCGAGTCTCATTTAGGTAGCAGGTTTTGGATAACATCCCATCGCTCGGATAATGGCGAGCTGCTGCTGCAACTGCGCACTGAGCATAGGCTATTTTTAGCCAGCACTAGTTTTATGCATCGTACGCGTCATTGTTATACTTGGTACCCACCTTCTCCAAATCAGCCCTGGTCTCAGATAGACCACATAGCTGTTAGTTATAGGTGGCGTGGTTCGATTCAGGACTGTCGTTCTTATTGCAGCACATATTTAGGCTCGGACCATGCGGTGGTTTGTTGTCGTTTCGTTCTTGGTTTTGCTGAACAACGACCCCACTGACAGCAACGAGTGGCTGTTGAGAAACTGGCTTTACCATCGGTAAAGCCTAAGTACCAAACCAACTTTGAAAGCTGCCTTAGTATTTCTCATTCTGAAGATCCTAATAGCTGTTGAACCGAAATCTCACAGGCAGTCCATGAAACAGTTACTGTAGCATGCGGCACGGGGTTCGGGGGTCGAACAAACACTAGATCTAAGAGAAATCCCTGGAGTTGTTAGCAGCTAGACGGAATATTCCTCCCGGCAGTTCATATAAAAAGTCTGGGAGAGATATCATGATCACCGATCATGAGGCTTGGTTACTGGAGAAAGTTAAGGAAATAGAAACCGCTTTTGCTTCAAGAAACACTACAAGATTGTTCGGTTTTTTGCGTGTTACTGGTCCATAATCTGTCCAGAAGGTTAGAGCCCTCGTCAGTGGATTGAGAACCTGCCGGCAAAACTTAGGTTCGCAATTGCATTCCCGTTCTCAGACGCAATAGAGTTACTGGCCCAGATATTCTCGTACCGGCACTTCTCAAAGAAGGTGGTGAAGCCTTAGGCGTTGCCTTGATCCAGTTGATTCAGTTCGTGTGGTTGATGAGAGGCATCCCTCTGTGCTGGGGTCATTCGATAATAATTCCCATACTCAAGATAGTAGTGTTGTTAGCCGTGAACGCGGATGGCGTAAGGGTTATTTATTCAGGAAGCCAACGCGTGGGTTATGCGTTTCAGTTAGACGATAAACAAAAACATTCATCTACGTGCGGTACTGGACCCAGAACATCACGATTACCACAGATGTCAATGTTCAGTTCCTTAACGTTCATTTACGTACTAAGAACCATTTAATGCGATGCGGCACTCCGATGTTTCTTCTTGTATTTTTCCTGCGGCTACTTCGATGTCAAAATCTATGCTCTGGCTCCACTACTGAATAGCAATTGTGTGAGTAGCATAGCACGATTGCTCCTCCTCACTACACTGCTCCTCCCGCAAAGATTGTTCCCGCTGCAGCAAAAACCTTTCAGGTTCTCTTCGTTCTCTCAACAATCTGCGTACCGGCCTCGGGACGTCGATGCTCCTGATGTGCAGTCTGTTCTACTCGGGGTGTCATACTATTCACAAAGCTGGCTTCCGTGCACTCGATGTTGGTTCTTCTCATTTTCAGTCAGATAAACTGGGTTACTGCGACCCACTACTACATACGGTCCCCTCCATTTTGCCAGGAACTTCCTAAAGCTGGGTCCTGTTGCGCCGGGACCCCGCCGGTCTCTGTATTTAATCTTTGAATCAATTTCAAGCACAGCACTTCGACCCGACAACCTTGCAGTTGACTGTTCCTTGGAAACTTCTTGTGCGCTCGCCAAGTTTTGGTTTGCCACTCTCGGCGCTTCTAATTCACGCGTGCTCTCCGTCGGTCTCATGAACCAATCTCTCGATCGACTGGTAGGCGTGACACGCGCCCGTACATTAGCTCAAACGACGATTTCTTCGTTGTTCTTTGTGGCGAACAGCGGTGGGCCAACAGAATCAGTGGTACTGCTTCTTTCCAGCTCCCTCCTTTCGCCGTCAACCATTCCTTGATTGTGCGATTGTTTTTTTCTGTCAATCTATTTGATTGGGGATGGTATGGCGTCGTGCGAGTCTTCTTGATTCCCAAGCACTCCAAGCAGTTCCAAAATCCTCACTTTAGAAGCAGGGACTTTGATCAATCAATATGCTTCGCGGTATTCCATGATGTGCCTCGAAGTGTTCCATCACCGCCCTGCATACAGTGCATGCACGCTGATCGGGTAAAGCGCCTGCTTCGATCCACCTTGTGAAATGTTCAGTCATGACTATGATGTACTGATTTCCGGAAGTGGTTACTGCGAAGGAGCCCATCACATCCACCGATCATAATTCCCCAATTTCACTTACCGAAATGGGTTGTATAGGGTACTAACTGGGATGGTTAGTGCTGTTCAGTGACTGACATTGATGGCATACTCGCTCATAAGTGTTGACATCATCCTTCATTCCCGGCCAGTATGCCCTTTACTTCAGCATTTCGTAAGTTTGATGACATCCCATATGAGCCAGTTGATGACATTCGTTCACAATTGTCTCTCTCAACTCCGTCGGTATAACAGGCACGTTTATTCCCTCCCGCAGTTGGTGCATTAAAACTCTGGTACTATTCAACCACAAGTCTGACCAGTGTATTCTGAAAGCTCTCACCTTCGGATTCTTCTCGTTCTCTGGCGGTCCTCCTGACAGAAGGTAATCAGTCACTGTCCGGATTGGCGTATTCACCCTCTATGCTGCTTGTAACTTTCCGGGATCGCTGTCCAGTTCAATACTGTTAACTCCGTCCATGTCCTTGTGAACTTCATCCACGTGTTGCATCCGGGAGAGCAAATCTGGAACCTAGTTCTCTTTTCCAGCGACATGGCGAATTGTGAAATCGTACTCCTGTAATCGTAATGCCCAACGAGCCAGCTTTCCTCGGAGGTCCTTCGCCGATTTAATCTATTCCAATGGCTTGTCGTCGGTCTCTACATAGAAACGTTGGCCGAGCAAGTACGGCCTCCACTTTTCTAAGGCCCATACGATCGCTAAACACTCCTTTCCTGTCGTTGAGTAGTTTCGTCCAGCAGGGATTCATACTCGACTGGCATATTCCATAACACCGCCTTCCTGCTTCAGTTCAGCCCCGATTCCTACGTCGCTCGCATCTGTTGCGACAACGAAGCTCTGTCCAGCCACTGGCAATTTCAGGGTCAGCTGTCCCCCCTTCATCAATTGTTTTATCTCGATGAACGCTTGATTGGCCTCTTTTGTCCAGTGAAATCTTCTTCAGAATTTCACATAATGGGTTCTCAAGTTCATTGAAGTTTTTGATGAGACGGCTATAGAACCCGACGCGACCGAGAAACTGTCGCCACGTCTTCTTCGATGTTGCTACCGGAATGGCCTCGATCGTCAGCAGTTTCTCGAGCAAAGGCTGAAACTCACTCTGCCCGACCTTTTGACCGAGTAATGTAACAAGTCGTTGGTGTTGCAAAAACCATAGGGGATTAACTTGACCCCAGTCATTACTAGAGTTCTGGCATCCATTGTACTTCGTCGACCCACTGTAGCTAGATGAAGCATACATTCAGGGAAGAAAGGCAAGACTTCGTCCTGGACGAAAATTTATTGATTAAATCTTCATTCTTCGGAGCAGCGTCATGTATACCGCCGACCAGTAGTTGCCGTATTTTTTGACTGTAAGGATGCGTCCGACTCAGTGGATCGATCTGCACGTTTGAAGTCGCGTAAACTTAGGGCTGTGCCGACGAAGCATATGAACATACTGTGCACGATTTGTTTCCGTACTGTAGCCCAGATGATAACTTGGCGCAGGGAGATGAAGTCGTTCGCCAGAGTGTTGGCCACTGTAGGTCGTGTTCGTTTCTCGGGCTGTGGTCCTCGCGACTCATAGAGTCGATGGCTGGAGATGTCAAGCGAGATGGTGACTGATCGGACTCAGTGGTATGGATGTTGTCGTTGTTTGACCGAGTTGCTTGTGAGGTAAGTTCAGCCAATTACATGTGGCAGTGAAAGCAGTAAGAAATATGTCTTCCTGATGACGCCTTGGTTTCACTTGTAATTTGGTTGTTTTTTTAGTAGGTCCCTTCCCTTATTTTTCCTCTCTCAATGTACAGGGTTTGCTTTTTTCTTCATGTTCGTATATCAGCTAACCATCGTTGGGAATCATTGATATGTTTCTGTCTACGATAATGGTAATGTTACCCTGGTGATTTAACCAACTAGTTTACCTTCTTTTTGAAGCAGCTCATACTAATGATAGTGTCACTTTAAGCTCCACGGTACCACTTTGCAAGTTTAAGGTACAAATTGCTCGCATACGGATCAGGCCTGTCGTGGATTGTCTACTGTGTACTTTGGCCGTTCTTCAATATAGTTAGCTGTCTTACTGCATTATGAAGCTCCATGCCAAACTCATTAGAATTTCCAAATGCGCCTTCTATAATGTTCACCATGGAGCCGTATAGGAAAGAAGAGATTAAATATCCCTGACGAACACTATTGAAAGCAGTAGACATCCGCAACACGTGGTTGTAGCTCGTTATCTTATTTTCAGATTGACCGTGCGATGATATCAACGGTTTCATGGGTTTCTCTCATTATTGCATAAGAAATAGTCCCTGCGAGTGTCGCTCGTAATCGGATCATTAGCCGTCTTCAAATCTGAAATGGTTTTTCGTCAATGGTCACTGGAACCGACTGTTTGCATATCGTCAAATTTGGCGATTCCATGGATTGATTAGGCAACCTTCATTTTCATTTATGGCCTCCACTTAACCGTTCCTGGCTCCCTTCTAATTTATTGTATAGACTGAGTATCAGCCGGTTTTGAATTTGACTTCGATCGGCAACATGTCACCCTGTTGATGGGTGAAACATCATCCACTATTGTCAGTTCACGACTTGAAGTGGTCATCTAGTTGAACCGACATTGTTGTCCCCATGTCACTGTTTCAGGCGCAATCTGACTGCATATTCAACTGGTACCAAAGTTTTGTTTCTATTTTTCTAGGTCATCTATAAGCCACAGTTAATATAGGTTGGCCGTTTCCAGTTAGAAATTTGCGTCGAAGACTACTGGCTTCCAACCACTAAATTATTGCAAACTCTTTTGCGCTGAATCAGCTGCGCACCTCATCGATGGATCTTCAAAACAGAACTGGCTGGATTATATACTTCATATGCCAGGTTTGTTGACTCCCAGACAATTAGCCTTTTCTTTAGAGACACAAGCAGTAACAACCGAAGTAATTACTTCACTGGATAAGCAGTAACCAATCATACAACCTCTCTGTTTAACCTCTTGGTATGCAAAGCGCACCTGTTCCGTATTGTATACGAAAGCGCGTGATAAATTGCCCATTCTGATTACAGACGGCGTTAGTTTTAGTTTTGTTGATACCTACTGCATGCGAACGTGAATTTCTCCCAACTGTTAGCATTATTGATGAAAAGTTTAGCTTACTAGAAAGGTAATCAGGGCAGCTGTGTTTGTGCTCGGTTCCTAACGTTGGTTTCGCCATTTACCCATTGCGTCTGTTTAGCCGCACTTGTGCTGTTTCCTGTTTTCCAGGGAGAATTTACGCCGGGAGTGGGTGGAAAAGCAGGCTGCCATCAAGGAGGAAGAGATCAACATCACGTACAGCTACTGGGATGGGTCCGGACATCGCAAGCAGTTGCGCGTGAAGAAGGGGCATATGATTCATCTATTCCTTCATCGATGTCTAGAGCAGCTACGCAAAGACTTTACCGAACTCAAATCTGCCACAGCAGATCAGTTGATGTACATCAAGGAGGATTTGATCATTCCACATCACTATACTTTCTATGACTTCATTGTGACCAAGGCGCGAGGGAAATCGGGTCCGTTGTTCTGCTTTGATGTGCATGACGATGTGCGACTGCGTATGGATGCCAAAGTGGAAAAGGATGAGTCTCACGCAGGTAAAGTGTGTTTACGCAGTTGGTACGAGCGCAACAAACACATCTTCCCAGCCAGTCGTTGGGAGCCATACGATCCTGCGAAAAACTGGGACCAGTACACAATCTCAGACAAAATGGCCGCTCGAATTACGATCAAGTGATCCAGCTGCTTGTGATGTAGATGATTTCTTAAAACTTTTCTGCTGGTTTGCGAAAACCTGGGACTCCTGTACAAAGTTGTCATGTTTTGGTCCCTCAAGTTATTTATCTAATTATTCTTGTTTTCAGCATTTATTAATACATTGAGTTCTTTCGGTAAATTCACCTTGTAGATACTAATAAGGTGTACTGTCTCTCTTGTTGAAGGCGATTTTTTCAAGTGTTGGTTTCTGTTTTCAGCTATCACAAGAGACTGCATCTCTGTGTAAACTTTTCAATCGTAGTGTTACTGATTCCGTGTAACTCAGCAGGCCAAATCAATCGCTTAACATCATCATCTATTCTTTTATTGCTGTGCTTGTTCCATGGTGAAATTCAGCCTACTTTGAGTTTAGTATTCGCGAGCTGTTTCTTCACTAGTTCGAACAGATTTCAAAGGTAGCTTGTATTAAACCAGTAGATGTGATCACGTAAAAAAAGTACAATCTGTTATTGTTGAGGCGTATGCTCTGTGTGCTGGATGAGACCATCCACAGTTAGGTGAATCCACGGGCTGCTATATGAACGATGTGGTCACTAATTATGGTGACCCTAACTGTTCTTTTGAGTAGAATGAGTAGGTGCCGCCTACCCGATTAGAGGCCTCGTGACCATTCAATTCGATGTGCTATCCGAACTGGCAGCAGTGTGCTCACTATTCCCAGTTTTTCTTTTTGGCTTTAAAATATTTTTATCACTTCTAGCATGTTTCACGTCACTGTTGTGGTGTGGAACGGCTGTAGTCGCCGTACCCTTTGATCAGATCAACGAGCGTTATAAATGAATGAGATAAATGACACACACGCTTTAGATCATGCGCTCCAGCTTAGCAATGAATAATTCTGGGGCACTGCACTCCAAAGTATTCAGCGATAACAACATGTACCCTACTTTTACCTGTGCGCTTATCTGGTCTTGAGTACTCTGATGGATGATTTGATTTATTGCTGAATACTCTGTCGGGCTTAAACGTCCTGTTGTTCCACAGGACAGTGTTGATGTAACTTTGCTAGTGCAGTAATGTCGAATAGACTGACAAACAACGGAAACGCTTTAGAGTTTGATTATGCGTGACCGTTCATGTATTGTGACCTTATGGAAATGTATAACGCTCTTGTTAGTCATGAAAACTAACGATGGTTTACAAGGTTTCATAGTCCGATGATAACGACAGTCACTGTGTTAGGCTCGCTTACCGCCACTGCTCTTGTGCATGTTTAGGCGGCTTGGCAGTGTCCAGCTCACCAGTAATAAATGTAAACTCCAATCGGTGATCCATCGACTAGGACTCCTCTCCAAGTTGAAATCACAGAAATCATTGACTTGTTGAGCGGTATTTGATTACTGATGAGTAGTAGGGGATTTTGGTTTCCATATTGATTGAACATCACCTACTGTTGATCGCAGCTGTCGCATTCCCATAGATATTCCAGTCGGTCCCTTTCGAAAGGAAGCACTAGACTCGATTGTAATGCTTGTTTTCGAAAGGGGCCGACTGGAAAGTCTATGGGAATGCGACAGCTGCGATCAATTGTGGGTGATGTTCAATCTGTATGAAAAGCAAAATCCGCTACTACCCATCAATAAATGTAGAGTGACGAAGAACACCCTCACTAGTAATCCTGGAAGCTTGGTTACTTTTATCGTTAACCGCAAGTAATCCTGAAAGTCTGCCTCCCGGTTACAGCCGACATTCACAATTGTTTATCTGTGTTTACCCACTTTTGTCGGGTCTCACGGGTCCACTACAGTTTAGTCAACTCCAGGAGGTAGATGACCCCAATTAGAGGTCTTGCGCAATGCTTCAAGCATTAGTGCAGAACGATGCCACGAAGCTCTAATGTTGATGCAGTTACGCCTCTTTAACCGGGATGTGTGAGCAAGGACGAAATTAACGATCACTAACGTCATTACCGTTCAGGCCATAGTTGTACGCGTTGGTTGCCATTATCTGATCAAGCATCTTAGGCATCCCAGTCGGCAATTCAGCAAAAATAAATCAGTCTGAACTGGTACGATAAATAAGATGAATTGGTACGACAAAAGGAATCTCATATTCTTCGATACCAACCAATTTATTAAAACTTAGCGAATAGGACGAAATTCAGCTTATCAGACAGTACATAGCATGCAGTCTCGAACGTATGAAAGATCAGGGCACAATAATCTGGCAGCCTGTGTCCGTCTACTGTTTTTGATCAACATTTTCAGTTACCGTTGCCTGACCGAGTCCTTTAGAGTATATCGTTGGACTAAGCAGGGCCTAAGGTAAGTGCGGTTTCTGCGCTGTTTTCTCAATCAAATTCCTGAAGAGATATTTGTTAAGTACTCCCAGCAAGGCTTTTCAAATTTTACGCTCCCCTGAGCCAGCCAGCGGATACTCTTGACTCTTCGACCGATTTCCCAACTGATACTTCACCTATGTCTGTTGATGGTCGGCTATATCGCGAGGCATCATGGAGGTTTCCTAACCACGTTCTTCACAGTTTGACAATAACTGACGGTATGCCTCGATGTTTGTCATTAAACTTCCGTGTGGCTAATTTGGCGTTTTCGTCGTGTGCAGCGTAGTGAAGCAGTAATCCAGCGTATTGTTCCACCGTCCAAACCCCTTCTCGCTTCTACTTTACTTTTCTTGACGTAGTAGAATGATCTGCTTTTATCTGGTTCATGAGAAAAACTGACAATGAAGAAAGGGACTCGAACATTTATGGGATTGATGCCACTCTACACATTTTGCAGCGGGATTGTCTCCTCTCTGAAACCACGGCTTCCACCGTGGATCTTCGCAGAAAAGTTTTGATAAGTTTATGTAAACAAAATGAATGTGGTAGTTTGAACACCTGTTGACGTAAAGTCTACTTTTACATTTCCCGCTGTTGTTATTAAGTAACTGACGGGAAGTAGTGCATTCTGGAGGTAGCTGGCGTCCCGTTTATTCGATTGAGACCTTCAGTGGTTGCTGTTATTACGTTCCAGACGACCCTCCGTCGATAGCATAAGTGAGCCTGGGGCTTAAATTATTGAAGCGTAGCAAGGTTGTTGGACCAGATCTCCTTCCTGTTTTCAAGGATAGTGCGGAGAGGTTGATATCAAAACTGACAAAACTCCTCCAGGTGACTAAAGAGGTGCCTATCAACAGTAATTCCCGTTTTCACAAAAAGCGGCTTGATGTCTATGTGACAGTCACAGAGGCATCAGTTTGTTGCGTCCAGGTTACTCACTGGCCTCATTTTACGTCGGCTGACTAAGCCCAGAGGAAGTCAGATACGCGAAGAACAAGCAGGATTCCTATCCGGGCGAGGGTTTGTTGATCACATTTCACCCTGCGATGAGTCTTAAAACATCAGAACTCTTACAGACAGCCGATGATCGTTATGTTTGTAGACCGAGAAGCTGCTCCCGGCTCGATTGCTCGCGCCGCCCTCAAAGTGTTTTCCCCACAAACCAGTTCCGGGAAAACACGTGAATCTGTTCAGATCACTGTGTGCTCATTCTGCATGCAGGGTGAGAGTTTATGGACAACTGTCCCGAACGTTCGTCACTTCTAGTGATGTTCCCCAAGGGTAGCTGATTTCCCTCTCTCTGTTCGATTTTGTCATTAACGACATTCTGGGAAGTGCGCTCGAGAAGTCCAGTGAGCTTGATGTTGAGCTTCTTCCTGGTGCTAGGTTGAACTACCTGGAGTATACGGATGACACTGTCTTACTTAGCCTCTCAACCGAAGAGATGCTGAGCAAGGTGTGACCGGGCTGGTTTATATGGAATTCGTTTCGCACCGTTAACGTGTAAAGTGCTGCTTCAAGACAGACACTTCCACTCCCACTGTTGTGAGCCAAGAACGCGGATGGCGCAAAGGTTGTTTATTCAGAAAACCTGTACTATTCTATACTACTCTACTTTCGGTTGTCGCTAAATGAAAGATATACAAGTACCGTGTGCGTTCTGTTTTGCTCTGTGGTTCAGAAGCGTGGCCTGTTCGCAACAAAGATGTCAACAGACTTGCTCTGTTTGACCATTGTTGTCTTCGCCGATTAGCCTGCATTAAGCGGACTGGTCGCGTAGGCAATACAGCTGTTCGCCGGCGTGTATTGCGGAACTCTGGAGAAGCGCGGTCAATTGGTCAACTGCTCACCTTGCACAACCTGAGATGGTTGGGTCACGTGCTCCCTATGTCATCTAATCGTTTACTATATCAGGCAGTATATACTGATGTTGTATGACAGGCAGTTTCGTTGTGAGTAGTATACTACTCACAAGTAGTATATTACCCACATTCGACATTCATGAACAAAAGAGCAAGCTCCGAACGCCAGGAAGACGACGGACAAGAAGAGACTATCGGAATAGTTTGTACGCACTACGGCAGAAGTTCCACCAAGGCGAATAACAATGATGTATGTGAATGCATGTCTAACGTGCAAATGAGTGTACACGTGTGTAGTTTGATTTTTGACATGACCTATACAGGAGTTTGCGCAACGAACGGATTGTCAGGCCAAGCGTCTTTGCGGTCACAACACTGATACCACTAACAGTTGGATGAAATCACGTGGTGGCCAGGCAATAGCGTAGTCACGAAGTATGAATACCCTGACTGTTCCATTGAACTAAGTATATTGGTGTCGACTTTTTAGCTGGAGTGCTCGTGATCGCTGAGGTCGCTGGTTACAAAGGCTGTTCGAGATGGCGATGTGCTACAGTCTGGCTTGCCTGAATTCATACCATTTCTACTTCTTCCGCCCAATCAATTATCATTACTACTCTATAGTCTTTTTAGTATCGTTTCTGCTTGGATGTTCTACGTCAGCCTGTGCCACTACCTTCTGGTCAGGTTCATGACTGTTGTGATGGTGATGATAATGCTGTTGTAAACAATAGTGGCCGAGATGGTAGACGGTCGAACGTTGTCTGTTTATTGCGTCCTGTTTTCTCAGGCTTTCAACAAAGCGTGCTGTGTACCGTTTGACCAGCTGTCTTTCATCTTTTTCGCTCACAGTTTCCATAAATCTGCTCATTTCGAAGTACCAAATGTCGTAAGATATTGGCATTGCGTTTGTACTCGTCGATCGCTTAGGGTCATTGGTCATATATAAAAGGGGCTTAACAGCAAGAGCAGCAATCGAACGTGACACATACTAACGAAATCAAAACCAATTCCAAGGCAGTAAGACCGACTGCGTCCGCATTCTATGTGCGCAGCGAAGTGGTCAATGCTGGTTGATCAGCATAACTTCCGTGAGCGCCAACAGTTTCGGGTTTCGATTACGCAATAACGGCGAACGATGTTAATTGGTCAGCCAAGTGACCTGTATCTGAGACGGGCTTAACAGCCGAAGTCATCGGATTCTGGACTGGCCATTGAGTTGAAATATACGAAATGTAAGCAAACAGTTGGTCCCAGTGAAGTGGTGGACAACTGTTTCGACCTAGTTCGTTCTCCTCAGCACACCGGAGAATCGGACCCCTGAAACTAATTCATACTTTCCTGTAATCCCATGACCCTGTGGTCTAGTGAATAAGTGCTTGGACTACAATCTGCCACTGATTCACGGGTCGTGGGTTCGACTCTCCGGTGTGTGTGGTGCTGACGGGATCCAGCTAGGTTGAAACAGCTGTCCGCTACTTCTTCGATGGTCACTGGGACCAACTGTTTGTCAAAACCTTTCTATACCGCTGCTGGGGCTGTGGTGCATGCTTGCTCATTTACAGACCAGCCACAAAACGGTTGATCGACTTCAGCCTATAGGCGAAAGGCAGCACAACAGCTAAGGAAACTGAATTGTTAGGGTCTCGCCCCATCTGTCTTTTTGTCGTGTTGATAAAACAGATCATGGAAACTCAGTGTTCCAAATGTCAAAAAAACCGACATTCATTTTGTCGTGCTTGTTCGTCCTCTTTCAATCCATTCTCTCATGGATGCTTTATTTTCGTTGAATTCCCGATGGGTATGTTCTAGGACATAACTAACTGCGCGGCTTTCGTGACTATTTGTGTTATTACGAGAAGGATCGCCGTGAATTTTAGGCGCATGCCTGATTAGTGTTGTCCTCAAATGTCATTCCATTCTGCTTGGATGTTGGACCACCATGTTCGAATTTGGTACCCATGGTGTTCCTTATTCGAACTGTCGATTTTTGTGATCACATCCAACCTGTATGCCGCATAATATTACAAGTTCCTTGGTGTTATAACTGGAAACTTACCTTGACTTGCTTCGTCTGTTGTAACTTAAACAAAAATACACTATCAAGTATTCGCACAGAATTTCTTCGGAAGCAAACTACCCTTCTCATCAGTTGTTCGATATTTTTAAACCCCAGTTTCTACTATACATAAATTCCAACGTTGTTCGTGGTACAAGCACTTATCAGTGTTTACACGTATTGAATTTCAGGACCACTAAATGTTAAGCGGAAAGTCACGTTATAAGGTTAGACAATTTATCTGAAGGAATCTCCCAAATAATTTGTTTATTACTGGCTGGGTTTGATTAACTAGAGCGGTTAATGACTTAGAAGTGACTTTCGCATCGATGGTTAGCAGACTGTCTTGGCTCAATTGTGTTCTAAGTTTTGACTGATCATGCCAGTAAAATTATAAAAGAGGTAGCATTATAACTGACAGCGATAGTCAGCTCATTGTATGAAACACCTGTGAGATGACAGCCCTGGCCCTTTGCTTCCTCTACGTTACCTTCATATATCTGCGGATCCACTGTAGCCTCCCCTACGTGACTGAAATCCGTGATTACACTGCGGCCAATTGCTCTTTGGCCAAGAAATCTGCGTACCACCTCTATCCGAGGAAGAAAATAAGACTATCCCATTTGTTGCTATAGTGTGGATGACTGTAAAATCACCATTAACTGGTGCGAAGTTGTCATAGCCTTCATTTTTAGTGGATAGTGATTCTTGTGTAACCCGCGGATTCTCAAATCCATTGACTAACTACACTTTCGGATGTGGACATTATAGAAATGCAGACGAGTTTTTTCGATTGATCTGTTGAGTGCGTACGCATGGAGTATACGATAGGCATCTACGATAAGTAACGTAAATTTCGCATACTCATAACTGTCGATTTGGATTTTTAGAAGTTGTCTGCATTGTTGGACGGTTTAACAGTTACAGAAGTATCTCGGATAAGAAGGAAACTGAAATGTTTCCTCCATAGATTGTCACATGAATTCGATAGGCATGTTTAGGTTGTGTTGATCACTTCGCTACATTTGGTTGGCGTCACCAAATCAAAACTGTTCCCTATGTATTCTGGTGAGACAAGTTCGTCAGTGAAGCAATCGTGATCACACCTGTCAAGTCACGAGATCGATAAGCCTATTAGAATAGTCACAATGAACCTACCGTCATTAGATCAAATCACATTCACTTCATTCCTTTAGGCTTCGTTATCATGCGATATGCTGGTTGTGTGTTTGCAAGGTGTAAGCACCTTGATGTTGTGTTTGAATATAGGCGTTGCTATTTTTAGTAGTTAGGTCCCTTCCCGTCCCCTTCTTTTTTTCTTCTCTCTTCCCATACAGGGTTTGCTTTTTCTTACTCGTGGTTGTGTGGCCGTTAAGCGTCAGTGAGAACTACTGATGCATTGCTACCTATGATGATAATGGGCACAATTTTGTGTCCGCTTGTCCTACTTGGGAAACCGATACCCTCAGCGTGAAGCATACGGTTAGCTGCTACTGATGGTTCTTGGACCACATATACTCATCACATCACTGCCTATTCAGTTCATTTTATATTCACTCTTGTTTACCTGATCGTGTTCTCATAATGGCAACTTGGCCTTCTCAAATGTTCTTTTTCTGATTGTCAATCGTCTAATATTAACTGGTGCTCCGGACAACAAGTAATCGAACTCAACCGGATCATTCAATTTGTAACACAGGCAATTCAGTAACCTTTTTCACAGTCACATATTGTATATCAGAGTGCAGCGTTTAAAAATTTCGCCTCATCGTTAAATTTTAGCTTAACCGAATTACTTTCCATTATCCCAGGCGCTTCGTAATTTTACGTCTACCGTTGTAGAATAATCACAGTATGACAGAAAGAGTTTGATGACTTTAAGCTCCATAGATCCACGAAGAAATCAGACTCGGTTACAAGTACTCATTAGCTGAAAGTGGTACTTTAAAACATGTTCAGTAATCCCTCGTAGTGACAAATCTGTCGACCGAACGTCAGGACTAGGGATTGCATGTTTTAGAGTATCAACCGAAATAAAATACCAAACACTCAAAATTCACAGTGAAGCCAGGATCTGGAGGATAAACATGGCTACCCAAAGGACAATAAATGGAATGCACATCGTTCTTGGATTCATCTGCTGCCTCTTTCGAGGAGAAAAATGCCGTGTTACGAGATACTAATATTTCAACAGTTTTCCTTTGATGCACAGTGAGAAGACGCAATCCATGTGATGTTCTCCGGAGTAACATTTCGTACATTCTGACCACACATGGACATGTAACTAATTTTACATGAGTCAAAATTCCACAGAGTGGAAGTCATGGCTTAAGGGATTAAACAGACGGACACAAAAAACTAGAAATCAAAATTACGGGAATGCTGACTACCAGAGCAGCCGCAACGTCAACACACATTGGTTCTGACTACACAGGGGGGGATTATGACGTCTGGTAGCCAAAGCCTCAGCAAACTGGAGGATACGTTTTCGGTGATTTCGAAAAATCACCGTGAACGCGTCAGGAAATTTGACTCTGTGTCCTGTTTGTATTATGTGCCTTGTAAGCGAAGATACGCGGTGCCGTCCATCGGCATCTATATAGGCGCCTGACGTTTCTAACTGAGTTTCCAGCCATTTGGGAACATGCTGCTTAATACGAACAGCTAGTTGTCGGTTTGTTCTTCCGATGTAGCTCATACTACAACTACACGAGTATTTGTATAAACAGTGAGATGTAGCAGACGTACGCTGTTTGTTCGTAACCAGGGGCGGGTGATAGAGTTCTCGATCGTTGTAGTATACACAGCTTTGCAGTGTTATAAGTCCTGGTTGCAGTAGCCGTTAGACGCTTCCTCGTCATTGTTGACCAGTTCTCCCATAGGTGATGTTTCGGAGCAATGGGAAACGCATACTCCAGTTCGCTGAAGCTTTGGCTATTAAACGTCACAATCCTATTCTGTGTGTTCAAAAACAATTTGAGGTGACACTGCGGCTACCCTGGTAGTCGGTAGTCCCACAATTTTGACTTTCAGTTTTTGTGTCTTTTTGTTTTATCCCTCAAGTCATGACTTCCGCTTTGTGGAATTTTGACTCATTTCAAGTTAGATACATGTCCATGTGTGATCAGAATGTACGAAATGTTACTCCGGAGAACATCACATGAGTTGCGTCTTCTCATTGTTCTATTCATACTAATACTTCGTTTACTCCTACTAGTTGCGAATTCAATACACACAATCATACTAGATATTATGTAACGAGAGCGATGGTAACCTGATAGGCTATCCCAGTTCCTTTGGTACATATTACACTGGTTAGTGAGTTCGTATGAGTATCGCTAGTAATTTCAGGTTCATACTGCTTAACAGTATCTCGAATGAACTAACTGAGTTAATCTGGTGGCCTGTTACCTTGTGCTTAGTTACCAAGGTCATAGGGTTTTGAGTAGCTAGTTCATTAAACTGAGACCTGTGCATTATTAGTTGTCCTAACTATCTCGAGATGTATTTAATCACTCGTCTACATGGTTGTCTATTTGCTCTGCTTATGTAAACATCACTGCAATTGATTATGGTGATCTGAACTTCGCGTGACGCCACAGGTGCTTATGTGCGAGCTACTGTAGGGTTCGTTTTATGTCTAGAATTTTTCTCCAGATAGTTTCCTTTGAACTGCTTCTTGTAAATCACTTTACGATTGCAGCGTACGTTAAGTATAGGACGGTTTTGTTACGTTTATGGAGCTCCCTTTCACGAAACCGAGTGTTGTAGCGTAAGTACTGTTGTCCACAAGGGAAGCAAGTTCAAACAGTTCTACCGGACTCCAGAAACACAAGATGGTTACTTGAGTGCATATATAAAAAATAACCACCATTGTTTCACGCATTTCACTTCTCAAGAACAGCTTGGGTTACTTAAGGGTCTAGTCATAGACGTAGTAAACTATACGGACCACTTAGGACTTATAGCATGAGCGTCTTTGTGCTATTCACAAACTACGAACATGTTCGAAAGTTCGTTTACAATAGAGCGGGAGATCCAGATGTGGTGAATGTTGCTAACAAGACTCCGATTATAGTGCGGTTGACAAAACTTTATCTAACAGCTTGCGCGCCTGTTTAGAGAAGAATAGCCGGGAATTTTTTGAGCATCATCCAGTTGAAACAGTTTCTTCCCTTGATGAACTTGAATAAAACAATGAGAAGGCAAATCATCATCTAACTAGTCACATTTCATACATTCTGATTTCATAAGAACATGCAACCGATTTTAAACAAGAGCCAAAACTCCACGGGGCGAAAGTCCTGGCTGAAGGGATTGGGCAAACCGATACAAAACCGAAAATTAAAAATATGGGGATGCGGACTACCGGAGTAGCTGCATCGCCTACACAAATGGTTCTTGAACACACAAGGGAGGACTGTGACGTTTGATAGTCAGAGCCTCAGCAAACTGGAGCATACGTTTCCAGTTTCACAGAAAAATCACAAAGAATGCGTCAGGAACGTTTGGATTGTGTGCCTTGCGACTGATGGCGATGGATGCCGTACGTCAGCATCTGTACAGGTGCTCTACTTCGTAAATAGCTGTATAAATGGCCACACAGTTGCCAAAACCGATTAGGATGTCGCGGATATGTGCGTGGTTGTGTACGGCGTTAAACTGATATTTAAACAGGGATAGTAAATGCTACTTACCCATCGTGGATTAAATATGGCATACTTGTGACTCTTGCCGTTCACTCGTTACTCCTTTCCGAAATCGCAGTTGATGTTAGGTATCGACTGCCAGGACGGACTTTGCTGAATACCAGTTACAGCTCGACATATCGCTTGTCACACTGTCTACAGTTAAGATATTCCGGAAGCTACGTTCTCGAACATCGAAAGTAGTTGGTACAATCCCACGTTCGTTGGCCCCATTTCGCTTTGGATTCACCTACTGTCTTAAACAATGGGCTTTGTTAGGTGAGTGTATTTACACAAAGTACAATGAGATTCATGTACCTTCCGTCCCGGATAGTCAGTGGCGTAGCGTTATTGACTGCTTCTGGTCACTATTTTATTCAGTGGTTATATTATAAACTGCGTGCTGAGGCACCGTCGTCTGCTCAAGTGATCGGTAGATGTTAAATGATAATACAAAATTTGCAAACTATGAAGAATGCTGAGAAATGGTTTGACATTCTTTTTTTAAAGTTATCTTAATGAACATTAGCCTGTGTTAGCGCGCCCATACACAGTTGACCTTCCGTCCCCCAGCCTCATTTATTCGGTGACCTCTTGCTTACATGCATACAGTGGACGTAACAGCTGCTTTTATGCCCCAACGCTGGACGATATTCGGTCTGTCCAATCGACTGGACATCCAGAAGATTTGGGATAGTGAGGTTCGAGTGAAAGTTATTTTGCTTACGTTAAATCAATTCGACTCGATGTGTACAAGTGCTAGTTTTTAATCTTTCAGGTTAGAGGCATTGTTTGATATTTCGCTGAGCGTCTTCAAGATTACGATGACCAAACACACCCTGTGTATATCGATGAGGCTTACTGGTCGGCATACAAAAGGTGGCCCATTATAAATTAGTCATTGTGAAGATACTTCTATTGAAATGGATGAGCCATTTACGAGGACCTCTTAAGGATCGCACAAAATTGTTCTCTCCCGTCATTTCCATAAGGCTGTGGGTATCCGTCGCCATTCCAGATGACCACCTAGAATTAAATCGATAGATAATTATTAACTCGGTCAAAAGATAGAGGTGCGTAAAACTGTACGAAAATTAATTCAATACATAATACAACTGTTGCGTGTTTACTTAAATCACAACCGAAGTGGGGATGCAAATGAGAGTTACAGGGTTGCTGCTTGTGCGCATCGCAAATATAAGATCGTCTGCTGTTTGATTGCAGCTTTTTACCATTTTTCGTTTATGTCCTGTATGGTAGCACCGAGCTGTTTATTCCTGAGACTTGGCTGGCTGACCCAGGATCGAAAACTGTTGTGCGACACCAATCTTGCGAAGGATTTTGGCCATCCTGCCAATTAGAGAAGTGAAGAGAAATTACGTTCAATCCAAAAACGTTTTTTGGTCAACGATTTCAATGTATTACATTTAACTCGATAAAACTGTTTTACTAAAGACTCCGACCCGTCCGCTATTGAGCTAACTGTTCTTTCGTTTTTCGACTAGCCTTCATTCGACCGATGTTCACTGGGCTAATGACATGCTTATCCATCACCCGACAGTCTTTTCCTATGTCCAGGTCATCATTCCGGGTGAAAATGATGTTGGGTTTAAGAAGCAAAAACACGGACTTTGTTCCACCCATAAACATTGTAAACAGGGTAATCTACAGTTGTATTTGCTTAGGCACGTCTTTGCTTTTTTGACCCAAACTAACCCGTGATAATGCTTTGGCTACTTGTTAAATATAAGTAGCAGAGATTCTTTCAGCTTTTTTGCCGCATAAGCACACATCCGTCCGTGAAAAACTACGACGTTCATCCAACCATGACCCACAATGTTCCAAAGAGCAATTTGAACATTTACTTGCTGGAATATCGATTTCCGACGTACACTTCACTTCAGCTTAGTAGTGCTTCTAAATATATAACACCATGCTTTTGGTAGTTCTGTCCAATGAACATTTCCTAAACTGCTGGCTGGATACTGATTGAATTTTCAGGTAAATTAGTGAACCAACCGCTGTTGTGAGCATGCTCATAGTATTCAAACATAGGGGAACCACTGTGAGAATGTTATTCGCTTCAAAACTCCTAACGTTAATTGCTTCTTTCTCTGGACCTCTCGTGCTACGGAACCTTATGGCCAACTTGACTGTAGAATAAAGTCTGATCCCGGTAGAAAATGGTAACTTCGCCATTTGAGACAAACTAAAAAAGTAGTGAGTATTCGTTGAATAACGTTCTCCTCAAAAAGCTGTATTTTTACTAAGCACAAAGTGTTCCTGTACTGAATAGCTGTATTAAATAAACGAACCTATTACGACCAGATTGAAAGCATTGGAAGGTTTAAACGGACCAGGTTCCCCTAGAAAGAGACAGTGTTACAGTATTGTCAGACCAAATTCCGCTCTTTTGCACTGCGACTCCATGGCAAACCATTAAAGTGTATAAATTTTTCCATGAATAGCCTTCACACATCGTTCCGGCAAAGTAAACTCTGATGTACACTCGATTACGGAACCTTGTTTAGGGTAAGTTTGATAGTTTTCTTTTCTTGAGCCATACCACATCGGCATCAGGTGGACACATTGAAAATTTGAGCTCCCAAGTAGTCCAATCTGTAATATGTGTGTTTGAAATTATTAGCTGAAGTGAAGTGAAGCGGCTCCAATGTAAACTATAGGTCCTGTCACTTGAAAACGGAAGCATATGAACATCTCATGGTCAATGGAAGAAGATTCCTAAAACAGTGAACTAACTGAACCACACTTCATAATATGTAATCTTTTTAATCATACTGATCTTCCTCATTTGGTTCTGAACCCATACCAAACAGTGGTATTAAGATTCTACACACCGTTATTTTTGAGTTAGACTAGTCCTCCTAGTCTGTGTTTGGACAGCTTGACTGTATCCCAGACAGTGAATAATCCTGTTGTCTTACGGAAACGAATACCAAACGGCTTAGTACAGATAAGTCTGTTCTCCACACGGGTTTCCTCATCATTGCGTAATCGTTACAAAGTAATCAAAAGTTGCAAGTGAAGGTCATTTGACAGTACATTTTCTTCATTGTTTCGTGTACTTTGAGGTACTAAGATCTTAATGTGACCTCTGTGATAATCATGAGCGTATATTTAATTTGAAGTTTCTGACACTATGTGATCGTCCTACTCACTTCGTTACGTTCATATCTATCGAGCTTCACGAGAGCAAAATGCTTTCTGTCTCAGAAGAAAGCTCTCCCATTGAAGAAACACTTTGCCCTCCCCGGATTATGTTGCTTGCTGTATGGAGTGTAGTAACGACTCTAACGTACAGTAATGTTGATGTGAAATATTTTTTATGCTGTTATGCCGTCTGACATTTTAGAAACGCATAAACACTTGAATCTGTCTGTACTCTCAGATGATATAGGCACTCAAACTAATTGAAAGATAAGTTTGCGTCCTGCAGCGATTCTTCTACCGGTAGGCTGCTGCGGTTAACGGAATAGCACGTGCTCTCTATTACACCTATCAGAAATAGTGACACACGAACTCACAGGTCGGGGAGTAGCAACCATACGGTCCTACTTGACGGAGTATATCATAGTCAGACCCAGACAGTTTCATTGGGTTGCCTCCTCACCAGTTTTCAAATCACTACAGGAATTCAAAATATATTGTCATACTTCTTCATTTTTGAATACTCATTTCCCTCACGATGCCAACGGTTTATCAATAAGGATATCCACGCTACTGACTGGACATTAAGTTTAATAAAATATTATCACGTGATACTTTGCAGTATCTAAAGGAGAAAAACAACAATCAACGTTTCTCTATTCATAATGAAGAATTTTCTTGCAAATCGGATCTGCCGTTGATGGAGGTAATCGAATCAAGAGTGAGTTGCAGATTTCCTTGATCTAAACGAAAACATCACCTCAAAGGGCAAATAAATTTCAGTTGAAAGCATGTGCAATGTTGGATAATGATCAAAAGTTGTGGAACGGTTCATTTACAGTGGATATAATTTGGGACCATTTTAATTTAATCGTAATTCAGTTCCTATGCTAACGAGTGTGAAGCGGTGGCACAGCTTTTAGTAATCAGTCCTGAACTGGAAAGTTTGCTAAACACTTTGAAGAACATTTCAGTTGATCAGGACCGGAACATACACTTGACCTGATCCATTTAGTTGACTTTCACACCCATAATAGTTTTATTTCGGAAGTGATGCTAGAACTTATACAAAGAAAATGTAACTAATCACAGTTCCCGCATTTACACTTGTGCTTTCATTTCATGCCTAATAAGTTTTGATAGATATCAGAATCTCACAATTTTTGGAACGGTTTTTCAATCCAAGGACGTTTGGTTGTTCTTGCCCACAACAGTGTGACTGAAAGCACATACACCGTCCGCATAAAACATCGATTTCGTTCTCTTTCTCGGTCGGCTATTATGTGCGTGTAAGAAAATCAAAGAGCTTCCATCCGGTTGCGGGATGATAGGTTGTACCTTTACATTACGTGTAAGTAGCAAAGTTCAGTTACTCCTTATTCCTGGAAGTTGCTTTTCGTCCGATTATTCGCGATAATGCCGTCAGCTTTTCTCTTGCGTAGGAGAGCGCTCCATGGCCATGAGAATCGTTTGGTTCTATGTACCCATCATTCAAGTGAAATAACTTATTTTGCCCTTACAGCTTTCTTGATCGCTTACTAAGAGACTCATCAAGTCGTGATGACAAACTGGCGAATACGGAACAGATGAATCGAATGGCTGGAGCTTTTATCTGAATCATGTGTAGGATTCTACAAGTGGCGCAAAAAACAATGTACTAGCATGCGAGAGGTACTCGGTTAAGCTCCCAGTCCAGACGACAATATGATATGTGATAGGCACACACGTAAAAGCAACTCCACATCTCCATCCACCCTTTCGCTTTTATGCCACAGGTATAAAACCTAACGTATAACATGTACTGTCGAGAAGGTTTTATCACCTAGTCATGTTAAATGTGCGTTATCATAGCTTTTGAATATATACACATAGATGTTCATTGCTGATCCATAACACTGAGTACGCTGGCTCGGAAAACCACTGACCTTCAGATTATTCCACTGAATGGCGGACTAGTCAACAGGTCGAACCGTGTAAAGAAGAAAACTTAGTAAAACGGATTAAGGATGCCATTCTAGCTGTCTCATGGATACAGCCAGACACTAACAGCCCCCAACCGCCCTGTCCAAAGACGGATGGTCTCACTATTCTCAACGTGACGGGTGGCACAAAACGATCTTGTTCAGAGGGGCGGTCAAGATTTCCACAGCCTGTGGTCAGATCGTCAAGTAACAGCCTTGGCTCTTCCGTTAACAGAATGCGTGCTCCACTCAGTGTAGACTGCAATATTTACCATTTCCGTATCACTCATTAACTTGGGGATTTCCCACGCACGCGTCGCTCACACAATTCGTCAATTTGGTGCACGTTAACTAGTAAGGACGTGGGTGTCCGAATTTAAAGAGTGTGTGCATTTTTCAAACAAACAGTTTAGATTCCTGAGCATACTCACACACAGTATTCACCTCTTATAGACTGCCTAACGTATTTCTGGTGACGTACGTACCAAGTGACTGCAGTCTTGCTATTCTCCTAGACATGAAACAACATTACTCAGGCATATGAAGCAGTCGGCAGCCTGAAGCTTACCAAAAAATAATGATAGGGTCAGGGCTTACCCATCCCCTGAGTGCATCCCGTACGGCCAACCCTATCGTTCGAATGCTGCTACACTGCCGTATCGCATCCAGCTGGCATGAATCACGAATAAACTTGTAGAGTTTAAGTATGCCGGATATATCACACAGTGGATACTGAGGTTACACAGACCATTGATGGATGATTGAGAGTTCGATGCCCTTGAAAGAACATAACCAGGAATGAGTATGGTAGTCCGTTTTGGCGACTTGAGCTGACTAGTAAAAAAATTAATGACGGAATTCTCAGTGCAGGGTCAACCATTTTGCCACTTCCTATGTTATTTATTTCCATAAAAGATTAGGTGTAGAAACAACAGTCGACTCCCACTCCATACTGCAGTCAAAAATCATCAGTTTATTCTGCGAATCTTAAGAAGTGAGTCCTTCTCTTCCGTAAGAGCTCTCCATTGTCAAGGCAACCCTCCTGCGTTTATTTTCTGAAAAATGTTCAGTATGCCCGATTTGACTCTTCACCAATTCTGTTTACCTTGATATGTTAGTCAGACTTGTCTTTTAGGTCAATCTGGTAGGCTATGCTGAACAAAACCTCGTTCTCACCAGGTGCAACTATGTCAGACATGCCGAATAGGCGCAGTCAGACAAAAAGCAGATGCACTCATAAGATTGTATATCACATTAGTAACTGCGTAAATAATGCGGCACAATCTTATAAGCATGGTGCAGAGCTATTTTTCAAGTTACAGCACTGATATCTAGCGATTAAAGAAGGAGGTTAGAAAAAGTACCCTCAAACAACAGAGTAATTCATGACCGCCGACGTATTATCCAATATTATCCAGACAATTTCGGCGTCACTCGAAAGCCTGGTTCAGCTTTGAATAGGTCGATTACTCGAAGCAGTGATTATAATCAGATATCATTCAATGATTCATTGCGTCATCGCAGTAGGCATGCCCCTCATTGTCAAATGAGTCGGAATTGAGTCATAGGCTCCGAGCAGGGTCCCAAGATGACTAAAAGCTTGCAGAAAGACTGTAAGCAACAAATTGGTCTGACAGTCGAAGGAGATGGAAAGAGCCTTTATATCTTAGAATAGCAGAAATCTATTCTCCCTTATCTGTGGTGGTACTGGCCGTCTAGTTAGTGTAAATGAAACCATATGTGAAAAACATTCTCCAGTTATCAGCAGCCAATTGCGCCGATTTGACAAGTGGGCTAAACATTCTGAGAAACAGACAAGCTGACCTCATTCACACTGTGTGGACGACGGTACCCGGATGGTTAGTTATTGCGTTCCAGACGACCAGTAGAAGTGGCCGTGAAGCTTGTTATTGAAGCATAGCAAGGCTCCAGGACCAGATATCCTCTCTCTTTTGCTTTCCAAGGAGGGTAGGGAAAGGTTGACATCATAAATGACAGTTTTGGAAACCCAAGAAGTATCTCGTTACTGGTAATTATCAACAGTACTTCACAGCTGCATAAGTCCATGTGACAACCATAAAGGTATCAGTCTAGTGTCTGTTGTGTTCAAGTTATTGGCCGGCCTAATATTACGACAGCTCAGTAAGCCCACAGAAGGTCAGACACGCGAAGAACAGGTAGGATGTGTTACTTTTACTTTGTGACGGAACTTGGACCACCGGTACTCTTACGGGTAGCCGACGGTCGTGAGGTTTTTAGACCGAAAGGCTGCTTCCGACTCGATTGCTCGTAGCGTCCTCTGAAACTGTCTTTTTTACAAGTGGATCCCGGAGAAATAATTGAGTCAGTCGAGATCACTGTATGCTGACTCTACAAGTAGGGTGGGAGTGTATGACAGCTGTCCCGGGCGTTCATCACTTCTAGTGATTTCGTACTCCCTGCCCTTGCAGTTAGTGATCTGGATAGACTGCTTAGAATTAAATGCAAGATGTGTATTCGGCATATCTTTCTGCGATTGTGTTTGGATGCTCACACTTTTCCTACTGGGTATCGAAAGTAACTGGAACGTAGCAGATTGTGCGTCACTCGTCCAAATCCGGAGCATTTGTGCATGTTATTTGTCGACTGCTCAATAAAAGTTACTTCAGTTGAAGGAGATACACAATAAAGTGTCGTGTTTGGTGAACGATGCACTCCTTGGATCGTACATTCGATTTACCAATCATTGTAATCTGACTGTGAAGCGAACAAAAGTCAGCACCGTGAAAAAACTACAAGAGTTGAGAGGCAACCTAGCTGACCAAGAACGTCCAAGATACTTATATTAACATATTCTCAAGACGAAATCCGACCTCATTCATAGCTAAACATATAATGGAAACAGGTCACGCTGTTGACCCCACCAACTCGTTCCAGGCGTTGTTGCGCAATCGGAACCCGAAGTTTTGTGCCTTCTCCGAAGCAATGTTAATCAATACTCGCCGTCCGGTCCTGTGTGTGCATAAACTGTTGACTCATGCAGTTTGTCTGCCCTGGAACTGATAACAGTCCTTGTTTCATGTAAACCCAATCGTTGGTTGTTTCTATTGTTGTTGCTATCCCCTATATATTTCAATGTTTTATGTTCGTGACTGAAGAGAGTAAACGAAATGTTAATATCTCGCAAAGTATGTCTTCTATCGTCATATTGGAAGCAGTTGGGAGCACTCTCAGTGAAGCTGAATTTTCGAGTGCCTCAAAAGCATATAATCTGAAAATTTGTATGCTCAGTAAAGTGTTTTGGTTCTGACATTAGCGGATAATTACAGTTGGCTGAAGGCCAAGTTAGTTGATCTGTCATACAACTTTCAACCGTCTCCAATAGAACAAAAGTGCTGTCTAACTAGTAAACACCTGGAAGCTCTTGGACAACTGAAGAAAAATGTAACTGCTGTAAATCCGAAGCCAGATAAAGGAACCTGTGCTGTGATAAGGAACCACCAAGAATATATGAACAGAGTGGAAGAAATTCTCGTGGATTCTACCGAATTCAGACCTGCAAACAAACCAGACAATGTTCTTTTAGTAGAGAAACAGATAGCCCGTGAGTCACAGATATTTTTATTGCATGGTTTCATCAGTGAACGAGAATATCGCATATTAAAACTATTAGGTACCAAGACTCCATAACTGTATGGTTTGCCTGGAACCCACAAATCGGGTATTCCCATGCTGCACATTTTGGCAATGAACGATTTTTCTTATCATGAGCTAGCAAAATGGCTGGTTGATATTTTGAAACCTCTTTGGCAGAATCTGTGTGCTTACGTTGAAAGTTGCTTTTGAAATGATATTACATTTCGAAAACCTGAATATTGCCAGGGTCACGATGTGTTCTACTGACGTCAATACTTTATTCACAAACGTACCACTATGCGAAACAATAGATTCTGTATGTGATTTCGTTTTATCCAACTCCATTTGTCTTCCAGTGCCTGTTGACTGTTTGAAGCGTTTACTTTTACTATGCACGGAAAATGTGATATTCTATTTTTCGGGTAAAGGCTTTCAACAGATGGTGTAGCCATGGGGAGCCCACCCGGCCTTGTTTCAACCAATGTGTTCATGCCCAAAGTTGAACAGGCACTACTTCGAGTTGTGGGCGAACTGAAACTCCACAAACGATATATCGACGATAAGTTCTTGTTTGGACAAGACAAGAAACAAATGGAAACAACGTTTCAAGCTTTCACCTCAGTCCACCCAAATATCTCAGTCACAGTTGAGTACGAAGGTTAGAACAGTTTGCCCTTCTTGGACATTCTGGTTAGACGCAGTTCCGATGGATCTATCGAACGTTCAATGTACCGTAAACCAAATTGGACGGGACAATAAATGTACTTCATAAGTTTTGCTCCAGTTGCATACAAAAGGTCGCTAGTACGTACACTGTTCTACAGAGCTTCATGAATATTCTCTCGGGATAGACTAAAAGCCGAACGAACAGTGTTGTATGAAACGGTTCTTGCTAAAAATTTCCCCGAACGGTTCATTCGGAGCTAGTTTACTCCTGCGAAAAATGCAAATGTGGAAGCCCCTAAAAAAGCGGTTTACATCAAACTTCCCTTCAAAGGTGATAGTCTGATGAACACCTTTGGAAAGATTATCAGTGCCGCGTTGAGACGTGTGTATAATGCAGCAAAGCTTGTCCTGTTCTCACAAACCACTAGGTTACCTCTACCCCCAGTTAAGAAGCAAATCCCTATGTTTACTACCAGTCATTGTATCTATCAATTTTCCTGCAGTTGAAGAAACACATGTATTGATAGAACAGAAAGGTTGCCTAAAACCAGGGCCAAGGAACACATCACAACTTGGTTAAGAGTTGCACTGACAAACTCGCCAATGAGTGACACCCAGGGAGGACGAAACGCCGCTTCATCCATTACAAGGCACTTATCGACCACAGGTCACAGTGTCAACACCGCATCTACGTGTAAGATCTTGACCGCTCACAGCTAACAAATTTTCGAGTATATTGAAGCTTTGTTGACTAACCGTCGACAGCCGATCCTATTGTAGCGAAAAGGCGTCCAATAAAGCACAATCTTTATTGTCCAACACGCTAGTTCACGTGCTACGTGCGCGCTCGCGTTTATGAGTCACCGTTCTAGCCCTCAACACCCCGATGCTTCCGTTCACGCTTCGTGTGCACTTTTGTGTGGTTTATGTGGGTGATCGGCGCCTTCTATCTGGGGGTTTTCCACCTGCCCATTTTCGTCCGTTCTATTTTGCGTGTCGTGTCTCGCCCGTTGGTCCGATCCGATCGAGCGATGACTCATCCGATTGCCCCTGTTGTCCGTCACCCGATCGTTGAGGGTTCGTGGACGTGCCTCCCCCGTGTTGAAGCATTCCGCCGAGTGTTTGAATACTCGCCCCTCCGGCCTGACAATCCACCACACTATGTGCATAAAAACAACTGACTGTCAACCTTCGTTTACCGTGGGTTTAACCCTGAGTACCAATCACGATCCAGCCCGATTTGTACTTTTAATAGTTTCATTTAAGTCTTGGTGGTTTGTTTTCATGTTAGTCAAACGTTTACGACTGACAAGAGTGTGAGAAATGAATTCATATCGTAACTTGTATCTTCTGACTATTCTACTCAAACTTCTACTGGTGTTTGTCCAATTTCCCCTCCCTGTTCGATTGTCATGAACGACATTCTGGAAAGTGTGCTCGAGAAGTCAAGTGAGCTTGGTGCTTAGCTTCTTTCTGGTGCTAGGTTGACCTACCTGGAGTATACGGATGACAATGTCTTACTTAACCCCTCTGTCGAAGACATGCAGACCATGTTGGACAAGGTGAGTGACCGGGCTGGTTTGTATGGAATGCGCTTTGTACCTTCAAAGTGCAAAGTGTTGCTTCAAGACTGGGCACTTCAACTCCTACTTTCTTCATTGCAGGTAACCCGTTTGAGACTGTGGACAGTTTCACCTACTTGGGTAGCACTATCTCACCAGCCTGTAATATTGCTGATGAGACATCAGCGAGGATAGCAAAGGTGCGAGTTACGTTTGTCAAACTGCGTCATCTGCGGCGTCGAAAAGACGTTCGATTGTCGCTAAAATGGAAAGATATATAATGATCATGTGCGTTCTGTTTTACTCTGTGGTTCAGAAACGTGGCCTGTTCGCAACAAAGATGTCAACAGACTTGCTCTGTTTGACCAACGTTGTCTCCGCCAATTGGCCCACATTAAGTGGACTGGTCGCGTAGGCAATACAGGTGTTCGCCGGCGCGTGTTGCGGAACGCTCCAGATGTGCGGTCAATTGGTCAACTGCTCACCTTACACAACCTGAGATGGTTGGGTCACGTACTCCGCATACCAGGTGATTGTTTACCTTACTCGGCACTGTATACTGAGATCGCAAACAGTACGGTGAAACTGCGTGTTAGTCAAGCAAAGACATGGTCACGAAGTATGGAGGTCCTGTTTGTTCCATTGAGCGAAGTATATTGGTTTCGCCATTTTGGCTAAAGTATTCGTGATTACTGAGGTCGCTGGTTAGAAACGCTATCCAAGATGGCAGTGTGTAGCAGTCGCAGGCCTGCCTGAATTCATGCAATTTCCAGTTTTTCCGCTTGATCCTTCTTTTATTAGTTTTTGAAATTTTTAGTGACGCTTTCCTATTCTAGGATATCCCAAGTCTTTGTTGAGATGAGTGGTGGGCCGGGACACAGTACCTTCTTATCGGGTTCAATGCTGTTGTGATGTTGATGATGTGGGTGATAAAGTTTTTACATTGTCTCCACTCGTGTAGGTTTTCAAGTTTTTCACGTTGAACCTGCACCGATTAACCTGTGTTCTTTTTTAGCTGCGTAACAGGTGCGAGTAAATGGGTGCCAATATGGATATAACGGTGTCCTTTGTCAAATATTTAGCTTCCTATGCAATCAAGATGATGGCCACCTACTTCAGTTATGTGTTGTAGTATGGTCAGATTTGAGATGTGAACATCTTTTATTGGATAGCGACATTAATGCCAAAACATACAATATAGTCAAAGCTTCCCATCTACTTGCCGACTTGGATTGAATGCTCAAGGAATAAGATATCTTATTTTCAAATTTGGTAATTCCTGTATAGTTCTACACGTTTGTAATGACGCTTCAGATTCCTCCCTCTTAATTAATTGCGGATAATCTGCAGCCAAAAGTGCTCACAGCAGGATTATTTCACTCTTTCGTGTATCTGATATCACCCGGTTGACTTACAGTAAGCTTAACATATCAGGTAAGATAATCTCTCATCCGATAAACCGAAATGTTGAAAAGTAACGATTGAATATACTCGCCTTAAGGTGTCAGCACGTTAATTATTTAAAATTTCATTTTGAAGACCAATGTCTCTTGATCGCCACTGGAAGATAACAGACAATCAGCACTGACTGTACTTGTTCGTGCAGACATTCATTTCGATCCGACGATCGTGCGTTTTATGAAAGCTACTCTAACCTAATGATATCAACTTATATTTGAGCTGACGACGGCCAGCTGATCGGAATGTATACAACAGACATATTTTATTGACCGTTACTTATATCGCCATATCAGTAACATTAAAAATATATTATACATGTATATACAATATAATTTGTTCATCGTGACTGTCCTGCGATACATTTGACTGCTTTCCATCTTACCAAACGTTCTCCTAACTCGGCTACCGGATGATTTAAATTTAGCGAAGTATATCATTTTCTCATACTATTCTGCAAAGGTAGGTTTTTCTTAAATCACCTCATGCCTTTTGAGTATCATTATGACAGCTTGGTGTGAAATTTTAGGACACCTCATCCCTCAGGATACACTCAGTTTTCCAACATCAATCCTCTGTCTCAATGAGGCAAGCAACCGAGTGAATTGTCTTGCTTTATTGTTCACGGCTCATCGAGTGGAAACCGCAGATCTTCAGAATCATCAAAGTCTTTACTATCAAAATTTCGTTTAAAACATGCTAACCATTTCACTCGCACTATGCAATCATCACATTAAAGAATTATAAGATGTTGCGATTGATATTAAAGGTTACTCGAACAAATCGCCAACAATCTCTACTTTCCGTGAAAATCTTATTTTTTATTCTCATATCAAGTTTAGATTCAACACATTTAGTGTAAACACAGCGTAAAATCCGTCACCTCACTATGACTCGTGAACTGTAGGTGGTGTGAATGTCACCCGTACGGATTCCATGGCCCCACTATAATATACATTTGTCCCTTACACACGTCTCAACACGAATGTCACAATGTTTACATTACTGAAAAGAAGTACTTCCCGTTCTTCTAATGCCTTCACTGACAGACTTTTAATCATACCTTCCTGTTAGGTAAAGGAATGTAACATTAAAAACTTACTTCTGGTTTGACATTTTGTCCATGAACTTCGGAAATCCCATTTGTCCACCAAAACTGAAAGCAGTGCAAAACAGAACACTGTGAGGAAAATCTCCGTTATATACACTACAGAAATATTTGAACCATAGCAAATTGAATCTACTTTTAGCACCTGAAAATTCATGTATAGCAAGAGAAACCGCTAAATCGGTACAATTATACAGGTTGTAGAAGAAAATGTTAAACATGAAAGTACTAAACTCAAGTGATGCTATAAAATTTATCACTAAGCGTAGGTTTAAATGTAAAAAATGGCAAAAACTTAAATAATTTTTTCAACCCAACTTTTACAATGATGAGCATACATCTTACATGTTTCGAAAGAAAAGAAATTTTGCACTCGACGTTATGCAACTTTATTACAATTATATGTTCACTTACATGTACCCTGGTTATCCACTGGTCTGATTTGAGATCGAAAACCAGGTTTCTTCAGTGAGGTGTAAACCTAACTGAAGTTATGTTGATATTCAGTCGGCTGCGCTGGCTAGAATACGCACGTAGAATCACTAGGCTAAGCATTCAAAGCCGTTACGGTGAGTTCATCTTGAACCAGATAAACGAAATCGCCGTTGACGGAGTCTGCCAAACCAGCATAATATCCCGGCATGTAATCCACGTGGCCACATAAATATTAAACCGTGTACAGTTGTAGCCCACAAATGTACTGTTTGTAGAAGTGCGATCAGAGCAAGCCTCCGAATGTCCAAAAGTGATGGCTTAACGATGAGTAGAAGGACCACCGGCGACCTAAGTCAGTGAAACGGTTGTGACCGCGAATATGCTGACTCTCTCAAACTAGTAATGCATCAAATTATTATAGTAGGTAATCAGTGGAGCGATACAGAGTGTGTCAAGTATAATTAAGCTATTTCCTTTGTGTACACTAACTACTCTTAGTTATCTGATGAGATAGCTCTTCTTCTTTCCGGCATCTTGGTAAAAATGACCTTTTTGTCACCCTCATTTTCAGAGTTCTTGTGTCAACCTATTTTTAAAAAAATTGTGCTTAGTTTGTTACACAAATTTCTATGGTGTCTCTCTAAGTTATTTTTTACTGGCCGAGCCAAAATTGGAATTCCTACATCACTTTCGCTTACCACTGCACGGCTAACCAGCAAGTGTAGGCTGGACAGCAATGACCTCTACTCACATGCTTCCCGGTCTTACTCCCTCGGGTTTATACTGGATACTAAGTGTGTGAGTGGCATTGCAAGTAATGCACAGTAAGGACTGTTGTGATGGTATATGTTTCGGTAAATGTAGCAAACTAGCCCGCACACGGTTGTGACCAACAATAATCAGAAAGTTGGTGGCAACCTGGCAACTTAAAGGTCAAATGTGTTACTATTTAGGTCATGCTGCTGATTCCCCAAACAGGAAGGAATATAGCCGTGGATGATGAAGATGATCTTACTTACGAAAGACTATGAACCTAAACGGTTGAATCAACCAGTGAAATGGGAAAAGTTTTAACCCCCAACAGTGTTTCAAAAGCTGATCAATGGTGTATACTATAGATTGCTGTTTGCAGTACCTGCATTCTACCATAGCTATTGGATATATTATAACGGTGACATCGCACTTACCATGCAGAAAGTTAACGTAACTGCTGCATTTTAGACAATTCACTATCAAAAATCGAATACTGTGTGAAATGTTTGGTGATGATTTCAATGTGTTGGATTAGTTCAGTTATGTAGGTACAGAACGAATGATTATTCTATTTTGTCTTGCCTCAGCAAACTACGTTCATTTTTGTTTTATGTTTTTTTGTTTCCTTTCCAATTACATTAGGTTTTAGCCTCAGTTACCATGATCTTAACTTCGACACATCATCCAAAATGATAGCAGCTTCATGACTATTTGAAATGTTATCATATAACTTGTGATCTGTTATTCCTTGAAGGTTTCATATCAGACTTTTGCCGCACCCACGTAACAATGGGATACAACAACATCACTGGATTTTAAAAAGTACTGATCTGCCACTACCGTGTATTTCGCCTCTAAATAACCTGTCAATCGGGATAGAATATATCATTATCGTCACAATGACAAGGCTACCGAACAAAGTATTTTTGTAACAGGCACGCCATGTTTTACTTCTTGTTCTTTTTCAAATAGCTAATCGTTCCATGTACCTCATTCCAGAACAATTATTCAGCTATCAGGCAATTGCAGTATGTTTAGCCTACCATATATCTCTGTTTGACTGAGTGCTGCTCACTGGCAGCTTGAGTATAAAATTACTCAAGTGGAGTAGTAGCTTTGTATCGTGGCCTTGATGGTGGTGTTCAGCTGACCATAACAATTACCGTCGCTTCCAGCGGTCGCCAGCAAGAACAGTTTACAGACCTGGCACTGTGCCTAGACCATGGTGTTTCCTCCCTTCTTCCCAATACACATACGCACAACTAAACGACTCCAATTGTAGCTGACTGCGTTAAGCATCTGTGAGTTAATTTGGCCATCTGTTCGCTCAAATAAAAACTCTGAGTCGGTTATGCGCCACGTCACTCGTATCCAAACCCACCAACATTCACCCCCTTCTTTGTCGCGTGTGGTTTGTTACGTCGACACCGCCTTACTACCCGGTATGTCCTTGTGACCGAATCGTTTGGTCTATTAATTGAGAGAAACAGCATTTGGATGAGGTCGTGTCGATAAAACAGGCCAGTCTATCTGGGTTACGCACTTGTATGACGAATACGGTCTGAGCAACAACACGTCAGGTTGTGAGAGCAAACTCCGACCTGGAATCGTTTGTACTCAGCGCTTCACAGCTTCTTCGTAACCGGTAGCCCTTTGGCCCGAAACATCACACACACGCAGCTGGATACAACGATTCTTTTCTTTTCCTGCTTGAATTACTCGTAATCATTAGTCTTCCCATACCTTAGAGTCACTCATCAAAGTCATTTAGAGAGACGTGTTTTTATGCGTCCAATGTTGGGGATATCCACGTAGAATTCTAACAGTCAAAGTGCTTTGCCACCTTTCCTAATATATAAAGAGTTATGGACTTCAGTGAACAAACTGCCGATTAAATCCACCTTCCATCTTCATCTGATTACCAACATGGGCATACGCGATGCGCTGTAACTCATTACCTGATACCAACTACGTCACATTCTCATGGGTCAAAGAAATTAATCGTCATTCTCTGCCCCTTTAGTTCATTTCCAACTTTACGTACAATCGACTGGGAGCTAACTTCGCAAACTTCTTTTTTCGATAATTCGCATTAACTACTTGCAATTACACAAAATACACGCAAGCTATATGTGAAAAGCAAAACAACTAACCCAGGATGGAATAGCGCACAGTTACTGACCAATAAATGACTTCTTTCGATCATCACAGATAAATCGTGCGCATTTTAACCAATCGATTTTCGTGGAGACCCAGTTGCAATAAATCTGAACTTTTGTCATATTTGAACTAGTGATAGAAACAGCTAGAAGGGCATTTGTTGTTGTGTGTGTTGTAAATGTTGTCCACTCTAACTATTTATGTGAGTAGCCTCTATCTTCATTTACAACTAGTTCAGGCATCCTATCACTTATCGTTCTTCGCTGGTACAGGCTCCGCAAAATGTAACTAAAGCGTTAAACTCGGATAACACATTTTCACTTGGACAGGACGATGAGGAATCATACATTACTAATACTACCGAGCCGCAAACAGAACGTTTGTGAAAAAATATGTTCGGCTTTGTGCTGATAATCGTTATTGACTAAGCCATTGATTAAACCATGACAGTAAGCAGTGTTATGTATTACTTCTTTACCAAAAAAGCTGTCCAAATTCTAGAAGGGGTCACTGTCTCACTAGCTGTTGCTTAAAAACTTTACTACAGATTTACAGACTTGTACAAAGTTGAAATTCCGTTAACATCCAGTCACCTTCTTTTGACTAGAATCTATTTACAGGAAGGCTAAGGAGCGGATTTCGATGCGACTGTCGTCCAGGTAAGTAAAAGTAGGCAAGCGGACCCTAATAGCCAGAATTTTGAAACTAGATTGTTATTCGAATAAATCGTTTACATAGTAACACAAGACTTAGTGCATACACAACCTTCAACCGGGTCATCTTGAGGAATGTGATCCGTGCGATTGTCCAAACCTATAGTGAGTAGTAAAGATGCGGTCATGAATTTAACTATAAGCTATATAGGATACGGTGGAATGACCGTGTGGAGCTGACAACCGACGTCGGGAATACACTGGTGGTCTCCGACTAGTAAGCAGTCAACACACCTACAGAGAATTTTCAATAATCAGACGACCAGCGTGTTTGGCTACGTAGGTTAACTTGGTTACACAATTTTAAGTCGTATAAAACTCTGATCTTTTGTTATGTCGCACTGTCTACTGGACGGTAACTCTTAGTGGTTCGTAACATTTTTGCTTCTACAGTCTTCCAGATACATTATATCCCGTTCGATTTCGTCTTTGAAGTTTAGATCTGTTTGTATTCTTCATAGTGTACAAAACAAAAAGGAATTTAAGACGTCAAGATAAAGAGAGCGAGTTGTGGAGTTAGTTCAGACTAACCTGGACATGGGTGGATGTAAACGGGATTGAGTGTGGTATAACACATGCCATTTCTAGTTAAGTATATGGGCATGTAACAGCTAAACTCGATAATTGTGAGGGCTTAATCCTACATTGAATGTCGGCAGCCAGCGTAATAGGTACAACGGTTTTTAAAGTGAGAGAAAGAGCAAATGTTTGTTCGTAACTTGTTTGATGTTAGTAGAAGAATAAAACTTTTTGAACGGTCTGTAGATGTAAAGTGAGCGTGTGTGGGTAAGGAGAGCTGTTTACTAACAGAACCACTGATATGTGGCCTGTCAATACACGGAATGAACACACTGATACAACTGAGGAACATACACATAGACGGCAACAAGATGGGCAGACATACAAACGGACATACACACACAGTTACCTGTCAGGGTGAGTCGGAGAAATCACTAAGGCAGCTAAAACGCCGGTTGCTTTACTCGATTATATCCATCGTGTAAAACTCAAAATATCTCCACCATGTCAACAGTGATTACAGAGCAAGATAACACGTCCTAGACTTGAAACACCTTCAGTGAGAAGAAGTTCTATCAACACAGTAACCTGCTTTACTGAAACTCAAAGTAAGGAGAATGACCTAGTAATCTTAATTCTCATGTGTGCGGAAAATATTCGGTTTGAGTTCGATGGATGTGCTTACAGGCAAATTGGTGGAGTAGCAGTGGGCAGTCTGTTGAATTCAACATAACTACACATCACGAACGACGTTATAGTCCTCCAGGGGGGAGGCCAACTTCAATGAATTATGCTAACCATTATTGTCACGGATCTTACTCAAACCAAGGAACCCATTAGCCTTCAAGTCATTCACCTGAGAGTTAAAACCCCCGTTGACTTGAATGAATTAATAGAACGGACTAAAAGCCTTTTTAATCGTATATTACCAAATAGTCGACTACCAAAACTAGGAAGTTGTCAACCAATAGCTTTAAATTTAGTTATCTTCAGAGTGCTGATGAGTTTACCGGATGACCCTTAGGGTCAAGGTAACAGACTCTGAACGTATTATTAAGGCTTATCAGAAGTCAAAGACTGCAATCAAAAATGTGCAGTATTCACTCTGGAATAACCTAAATCCCTCAACTTCTATCAACAATCGAATGCATACCCATCGAAGTTGGTTCAGTAAAATTAATCGCCTCAAAATAACTGAGAAGTCCCGATCACAGGATCATCCAAACAGGATCAACTAAACAGAGCCACTCTGTTCATCCATCTTCCGAAATCGTCGACCAACCTGAACATTAGTCATATGAGGTTTTGATCAAGTGATTAGACATGAATCTTCAGTCCTGATGTTATGGCTATGACCCCTGTCTCACAAACACAGTGTCCAGAGTGCCAGTTCCGGTTCGGAGGTGTGGGTATGTTTGTTGTTGATGTGCTCTGATAAGATCGAACCTCGAATCTAGTGCATTCTTTTAGAGTATGTTAACCGTAACGATGATATGAATGCGAGGGTTATCATGAGATGTTGACAGTTAGTTAGTTAGCAACATCGCTAAGGAAAAGCACAGTTTCCATTGTCACAAAGTTGTTTATTTCCCGTTACTTTTGGATGAAGACAGTCGATTGGCTACTGGTATGCTTTACTCTGACATGTTTAAATGTTTCGACCAGTTTGTTTACTCCATCTTGTTAAAGAAGCTCTGAAAATGCGATTTTTAGTGAACGTTTATTCGAGAGATCGATGGATTGCCTAACTGAACGTAAGTTAATTGTCCGGCTAAATGGATAGTTATTAAACTGGTCCCCTATCAACAACGGCTTTCCGCAAGGATTCAATTTAGGTCACCTGCTGTTCATTCTTTTCGCTTTTGAACTACTCAGCACCATCAATTCATTTACGCCGTGGTGTGCCGACGACAACTTATGCAAATTTTCAGTGTCAGGTAAATATTGAAACCCTACAGAACGATGTGAGTTGACTAAACCAGAGGCCAATAGAAAATGAGTTCCTGTTAAAAGCTAACGCATATTTGTCATCACAAGTACGTTGACTTTTATCTCACCGACACTATACTACTAGTATTCGTTGGTAAACTTGACCCAGAGACCTTACTAGCAGACCACTG
The DNA here is from genome assembly GCA_014338405.1 of Paragonimus skrjabini miyazakii. Taxonomy (NCBI): domain Eukaryota; kingdom Metazoa; phylum Platyhelminthes; class Trematoda; order Plagiorchiida; family Troglotrematidae; genus Paragonimus; species Paragonimus skrjabini miyazakii. The sequence goes on from JTDE01000840.1 coordinate 49,428, forward strand.
ATGTCCGTCTATAAATTTCTAAGTTATGATCAGGAGAATACAAATGGCATTGCACCGCGTAAGAGGAATTTCTGAAAGCATTCTCCCAGAAACCCTTTCGACTGTGCTTGGCTCTATTAGTTACCAACAACTGGAAATGAACATACAAGTCTCCCATCCTAATCTTCAGAGAGATTTACACTTATGTGATGGGTTCAGAAACGAGCCATTAGAATCACTGTGAAGCTCAAGAACGTCACCTATCCGGAGATAATTGCGAAATGAGATGTGTT